>CAXKVX010001525.1:0-178369 GCA_964058865.1 Eleocharis quinqueflora
AGAAAGGTGATCATAGGAAAAATACAATGTTAAAATTATTTTTACCTTGTCTATTATGCATGACAGCATGAAGATTGAAGACCAACTGCATGCCTTGCCACAAAAGAGGGTATTAGGAATTTAGGAGGTATGTCATACTCGTTTGAGAAGCTCTTCTGAGGACTCCATACTCTCATGTAGAATTGTTGTCCCAGATATTTCCGGGCCCATATTCAGTAGCGGATTCAGAGGTTCATTTAAGCCCGGGTACAACTAAGTTCGGACACTGAGTCTGAGATAAAGTCCGGACACAAATACACTAAAACACACTAAAATATCATTAAAAATTCATTTTTCACTACAAAAATAATAAAAAATACACTAAATTTTGCATTTTTTTGAAAATCAAGCCTCAACACTTGCCCGGGCTTGCTCTAAAGTGAATCTGCCACTGCCCATATTGATGATCTCAAATTCCACATCCCCTCATTGTCCAACAACACAAGTATTAGCAGACCATCCTTTCGGGTACACCTAGATGTAGGGAGGCATACCTCCCACCTGAATTCGACATCTAAATACTAGTTTAGATATGGTGTTAATTCTAGTACAAATAGGGAGACATACCTTAATTCCACCTAGGAATCAAGCAATCAAGAAAAACAAGCAAATACAATCCACTTGTAAGAGAGAGCTAATAGTAGTTAGGAGGTTAGAAAATATTAAGAAGTTAGAAATATATTATATTAGAGGTACAAAATATTTTAGTAGATGTTGTAAGAATATATTTTAAAAAATTAATAAAATAGTTTGTTAATTTAAATAAGTGCCTCCATACTCAACAGATACATCACGTCTACAGTTTACATTTTATTTTGTGACGTGTATACTTGTCTCATATATGATATATTAATTTAAAGAAATTTTAGATTATTTTACAAATTATTTAGCAAATTTTATTTAATTTCTTCTATTTAATAAAACATCACTTTAGATTGTTATCACCAGTTTTATTGGACATTATGTTTCATGTCATGTTGTTATCATGTGTGTCACGTTACTATGTAATGTGTCGTGACATGTCTATCTAATATATGATACGATGTGGTCTAATGTGTCAATTTTAGTTTGACGATGACACATCATCATCATGTAACATTATCACATGTGGTGACTAATTATGATTTATGACGTGACATGTTTTGTTCTCTAGCTATCATGTCTCAACTCTTTATTTGTACATATAATTCTTAAAATCTCTTAAGCTTTAAATATTTTGCTTACAAAAAAATTGTGTGTTTCTCATTCCAACTTAGCACTTCATAAAATTTTAATTTTTTTTCATTTCATCCACATGCAACAAAAGAAAAGATTAAAATTAATAAAAAAATAGAATGTTGTTAATATCTGTTTTTATGTTCAGACTGAAGATGTCCCTCAATAATTGGAATTGGAATCTCCTCTAGCACCAAAAGGGTCCTCGTCGCTGATCTTAGAAAAGTGAAAAATAATGGAAAGGAAATGAATATGTGCCTTACAGACCTAGAGCAGAATGGATTTATAAATTTAAGGAATAAAATTGAGTCGGAAATCTGCGGTCTGCGGAACGAATCCGTTCAGAAATTTCTAGAGAAGAATGGACAGTTTTACTGAGTGCGTACTATAGCAGCGTTGTAGCAATTACTGTGCGAACATGTCAAAAATGTTGTAGCAACGTCGAGAATCAGAAGACGAACAACTATTGTAATTTCAGCTACTGAACCGCACTGGACTTCTTTGAAAGGAGGTGCTTTTCCGATGGCAACTAATACGCTATATGCCAAGCTCCACCAAACATGCCAAGGAAGAAAAAAAGGGTATACTTCAGCTCTAACCAGTAACCACTAACCAGCACTGAAGAAAATATCTAGATGTCTGTATCACTGGACCATGCAAAAAAGTCAATTATTGTTGACAAGTAAAAACAATGATATAGTACACGAGTTCAGTTTATAGCCTTATATCAACCCCCAATGTTTTGTGGTATAATCAATTTTATGTCAATATTTCCACAACTGAAGCCATAACATGGCACCTTTTACTCCAAGAGTGGTAGTGCCGATAGATGTCAAGAAGAGGCCATGGGAGCAGTTAGTTCCTCTACACAACCGGTGGCATCCCGACATAACCCCGGTTGCTGATGTCACCGAGGGTGAGCTATTCCGGGTGGAGATGGTCGACTGGACCGGTGGTCGAGTCGGAGATAACAACTCGGCTGAGGATATCAAATCACTTGATCTCACTATTGTAAATCTTTTTTATCCATAAAAGAAAAAGACGGTACTGGACTAGCATGTCAACAACATTTCTAGCCTAGAATTTTACATGTACATGTACACAGCAACTATGCAAAAAATTAGAAGAATTGTACGTGCAAATAAGTAGGTTTGAATTGAAATCAGATTCGAGGTGTGCAGTCCATTTTTACAAACAAAGGTACTTTGTCTCAGTTGAACCTTTTCCTTTAATTTTCATTTGTGAATATATTTGTGTATCAATTTATATCTGATTTCATACATGTTCTGATAATACAATACATATCTAGACTCTTCCGAATAGATATCAAAGCTTTGCTGAACTAATGGAACAAAATATTCTTTAACAGACGCACTATCTTAGTGGCCCATTGAGGGTTGTGGATTCTGGTGGGAAGCCGGCTCAGCCTGGGGATCTTCTGGCGGTGGAGATATGCAACCTTGGCCCACTTCCTGGTGATGAATGGGGTTATACTGCCACTTTCGATCGAGAGAATGGGGGTGGGTTTTTGACCGACCACTTCCCTTGCGCAACAAAGGCTATTTGGTATTTCGAAGGAATTTATGCATACTCACCTAATATTCCAGGTATTGTACTTTGCAATCACCAGTATGCTGGTATAATAGATCTTGGGTCTGAACTCTGAAGGACTAAATTGTTGGTATGATAGGTGTCCGCTTTCCGGGTCTGACACATCCTGGCATTATTGGCACTGCACCTTCACATGATCTCCTTGATATTTGGAATGAAAGAGAGAGGAAATTAGCAGAGACTGACGTCAGGTCCCTGAAATTGTGCGAGGTTGTGCACCAACGTCCTCTTGCGAGCTTGCCAACTCCAAAGAATTGTCTGTTAGGCAAGGTAGAATTTCACATACTGTTCACACTACAATACTAGTTTCACATTATTTGGTGAGATTTTAATGAAAGCCTGAAATCATTTTATTTACATTCTTCTAAATGTTATATACTTTTCTTCTATTAATCCTTGTTAATACTGGCATCGTATCCTTTGCTTCCATTCGGTTTTTGTCATGCTAATCTTTGGTTAAACAAACTCGAATTTTACATGATCTGAATAACATATGACATTTCAGATTAAAGAAGAGAGTCCTGAGTGGCAAAAGATAGCAGATGAGGCAGCCCGAACAATACCAGGCAGGGAAAATGGAGGCAACTGTGACATAAAAAATCTGAGTAGAGGATCTAAAGTATATCTTCCTGTATTTGTCGAAGGTGCGAACTTCAGTACCGGGGACATGCACTTTTCTCAGGGCGATGGCGAGGTTTCCTTTTGTGGAGCAATTGAAATGAGTGGCTTCCTTGAGCTCAAGTAAAGAACATCTCCTTTATTTATCTAATTTGTTTGATTCAGTGTTGGACTACCTATTTTAAGTTAAAACTGCTAAACTACATGTCTAAAATCAAATCAATTGGTTTTGGACTCAACATCCTTGCATGATTGACTGATTCAATAAGAAAAACAATTTAAGGGCAATTAAGTCAACTTTTATTTGATTGGGTATTGACTATTTTTATGGGAAACTGTCAAGTGCAGAATATTTGTTTTGTCACTAATATTTTCAGATCCTTCTAAGATGGATAAGAAAACTTTTTTTTCTAGTTTTCCTCATATGAATTTATTGTGAAGGTGTGAGATAATCAGGGGAGGCATGAAAGAGTACTTGACTCCGATGGGTCCGACACCACTTCATGTAAATCCTATTTTCGAAATCGGGCCTGTGGAGCCACACTTTTCAGAGTGGTTGGTTTTTGAGGGAATAAGTGTGGATGAGGCTGGCCAGCAACACTATCTTGATGCCACTGTGGCATATAAGCGAGCGGTTCTCAATGCTATCGATTATATCTCTCGCTTTGGCTATTCTAAAGAGCAGGTATGACACATTTTTATTCTGAATTACAATTTATTTTGTACTTGTAACATCTGAGAACTGAAATTTTGATCTACCGTTTCAATCCACACACACTCGCATCTTATTTTCTTATAGTTTGTTATCTGTTGTACTATAAAACTTAATCATTTAGTTTCCAATATATAACTCCGAGCAACTTGAAACACTTAAAGTATAAAGAAAAAAGAAAAATCAAATATATATTGTAAAACATGTTGAAACAGAAAATTTGCAGCACTTTTACCAGTAAAGTTTCTGCACCACCTGGTACGTATATTGCTACTGCTTACTGGACACAACTATTTCAAATTATGTAGCTACATCCTACGCCTAAACATCATGTCATAGAGAGCCAACGTACGAGCAGACCATAAATTCCAACATTGATATATATATCTAAACATAGGATGACTAGCTGATTAAATGGAAATTATTAATTAATATGGGAACACCATTTTTTCAGGCATATATCTTGTTGTCATGCTGTCCATGTGAAGGAAGGATATCTGGTATTGTTGACTCTCCTAATGCAGTCGCAACTCTAGCCATTCCTACTGCCATTTTTGATCAGGCATGTGACGCATATTATATTATGTTAAGACGAACAAAATTATAAGGCATTATAATGGCTGCCAGTATAAAAAATTGACCATCAGATCATTCTTTTTGGGTTCTGCACGAAAGTTTTAGCCGAATATAAAAATCTTAAACTAGTACCTACTGTTTCTAGATGGCACCATCATGATTCATGGACCATTTCCTTACATGTCAATATATTTATATTTGCATGTTCTTTTTCTTATTTTCATATTTCTACTATAGGACATAAGGCCTAAGACTGGAAAGGTGCCAAAGGGACCAAGACTTGTTCAAAGATCACCGGATGTGCTAAGGTGCACTTATGACGGCGAGCTCCCTGTCACGAAAAATCCTGGTGGAACCCAAATCTATAAGGGGAACCTTTAGCATCCATCTGCCTCTTGATGAACAGTTATCCACTCATTTATTTGTCAACTATAATTGCATAACAAACAATTAATTGTCATTTGCCAACTATCAAGTGCAATAAATTTGTACACAATTTTATATTAATAAATGCAAAACAATCAGACTTGATAGTTCACAATTATGTGCAATTGTAGTGACAAATAAAAGGGTACAACAGTTATATATGCTTACGCTGAGTATGACTCAACCTAAAACTAGTGGGTGTTCTGCATTTCAAGTCATACACTTCTGATCTAAGATATGTTCTACGAATTAATCAAAAGCATCATTGTATGAATGAACAATTCTCAAGCAATTATTCGAAGATTAGGAATTTCTGATTGATACCTTTTTCTCAGGCGTAAAGTTAACCTCAACTTACCTTTTCATGTCAATGTACAATCAATTCGTTTGGCCAAAATCTTTTTGGTGTCTCAACTCTTGAGCACAAAAACATTGAAAGGAGATTCAGATTGATTATCTCCATCACACTTTCCAGTTCCCAAAATTCCATGTCAACCCTTCTAGAGATATATATGATCAATCTCTCGCGTAGCCGTTATTTATTGTCTTCATTTTTTTTACTTTTAAGTTAGTTAATTAGCAAGTATGTTACTGCTGACAATGCTCTATCACTTCAAAATTGTCAAAGACCATACTTCCTTTGATTTTTATTGTACTTACATTATGTCGTCTAACAATATGTGAACAGTAAACGTGCAATAATTTTAATTTACTTGTAGTTAACAGGCCATATTCAGTCAGCCTTTAGAAAGAGATTTTGGGGCGATTAGAATTGGGCTCTATTTGGACTAGTTGGGCCGTGTTCACATAGAAAATTAAATTCAGCCCAATATAGTTGAAATTGGGTTGAACCCAAAATTTAAATAAAGGTAGGCCTCATATATATAAACTTAATGTTAACTATGTTGACAAGATATCTCAAAGAATGCAATTCGGTTAGGAATTCACAATTATGCTAGTATAGATGCAACAAATAAGGATAATGTTTTCTAGATATCATATTTAATATCAATTATCGATATGATTTTATTATGCATCTTTAGTTGAATTATCGTGCACATTATTTGAGTTATTGTGTGCACGATAACTCAACTAAAGATACATAATAAAGTCGATATCATTAGTCGGTATCAAGTATGGTATCTACGTATCAGCTTCCATGCAACAAAATTGAAGGTTTGGCAGGTAATATGACGGTTAGAAGTGCCAATTTGTGCATCAATAATATGTGACCATTTTGTGCATCAATAATTTATACACACGGTAATATCAACGTGCGTGTAAAGCAAACGAAACGCTATAAGCAATGGTTGTAGCAATTAGGAAATTGAAAAATGAAAAGTAGGAAAGCATGAAAAGGAAATAAGAGAGAAAGCAAGCAAGATTACAAGAGTTCAACATTTTGTCAAGCACCAACCAAATTAGAATGTACAAATTAAGAGAGGGGTTTCCGTGTAAGATTCAAATTTTCTATACATGTTAATTTATAATATGTTTAATATAATATATTTTAGGTAATTATCAACTTAGAATATACTAAGAAATAAATAAAACAAGCCCTTGAACCTTTAATTTGGTTCATGAATTCAGCACTACTATGAAAACATTTGCAAATTAAGAAGTACGTTACCTTTAGGATTATTACAAATAATTGTTGAATTGTTAATAATTCTTACGTAATTAATTCCTAGATTTTTGTTCTTTCTATAAAATTAAATTTGATGTAGTTATATGTAATGCCGAAAACAAACTAAGTTTGAACTATACTTGTGTATATACAAATACAGATTTTAAATGCTTTCAAATTATTTCTGAATTTCTAGATTTAAACACTGTCTAATTATATTTTTATTTCGAATTTAACATTATACTTTAATCTGATTCTTCTTAAATTTTATTTCTTAATATCCTTATTCATGCCTCACTACCACAGAAAAGTCATTTAGTAGCCCCCTTTAATAACGGAGATGGTACAATGCCGCTATTAAAAGTATCCAGTGGCACATCTGTAATAAAATTTGACCTTTTAATAGCTGTCTTAATTTGTTTATACGCCGCTATAAAAGGTTCCTGCTAAGTTATTATAGCTGACATTCCTACAATACCTCTATTAAAAGGGTAGTATCCATAGCGGGCCAGCTCCTGTATTCGATGTTAAATACATTCTATAGCGGACCGTTGGGAAGAGCCGCTATAAAAAGTAAAAACAACAGCGGATAGTAGCGCGGGTCCGCTATTAAAAGTATTTTCTATATCGAATTGAGCGCTGGTCCGCTATTAAAAGTATTTTCTATATCGAATTGGTGGGAGAGTCCGCTATTAAAATGTCTTTTCTAGCCAAAACCTAGTCTGGCGCGTTTTTTCCCTTTTCCCTTCTCTCAGCCACGCCTCCACTCCTCTATTCTCCTCCAAAAAAAAACCTCAACTCCATTGCTGCCCGAAAACCTCGACCCTGTGCTGTCCCGCTCACTGTGCTCGATCGTGCTCGACTCCGCTGACCTTGCTGTGCTCGACCCTGTGCTGAGACCCCTCTCGTTGTGCTGTCCCCACTCACTGTGCTCGACCCTGTGCTCGTTGTGCTGTCCCGCTCGATGCCCCGTTGTCTCGCTCTCTGCCCCGCTGCCCCGCTCGCTGCAATTTATTCTCACGTAACTACAATTTCTCTTGATATTTGCATTATTGGTTTCCCTTGATAAATCAATATAACTATTTTTGGTTATTATTTAGTATAATGTGTTTTATTTTGATTATTGTTTTGTATAATGTGTTTTATTTTGGTTATTGTTTTGTATAATGATAGTTTAGTTAATTGTTATAATCCTTTGTTGATAGCCATGTCGTCCGACAGAGGTAGCAGTTCTCGTAGGACGAGGTCTAAAACCACGAGCGATAAGATACGCGAAAATCCCAATAAATACATTGAGTTCGATTATAACGGTGTAGCGATTGGTGACATGGCTGCAGACTGGTCGACGTGGATAGGTATCACAGTGCGTTAGCATGTGCCCTGTGATATAAAACAATGGGAAGACGTCTCCGATACTATAAAAAATAAAATCTAGATAGGACTTCAGGTCAAATTTTAAATCTTAAACCTTGTTTTTATATTACATTTATCTAACTTTAGCTTTATATTATATTTGTCTAACTTTAATTCTTATTTGTAGAATACTTGGAACATTCCAGATGACACTTATAAGGCTAAAACTCTTGCGAAGATGTGTGACTTGTGGAAGGCATGGAAAACCTGGTTACGACAAAATTACATTTATCGCGAGAATGACAAAATGCCATGGGAAAACAAGGAGCCCGTAACTGAGGAACAATGGAAGAATTTTGTTGCATATACGCACAGCGATGAATTTCAGGTATTACTTTTCTCCCCTAATTCATTTTGTAATTTTGTTCTTATTTGTATATTAAGTTTGTTTTTATCTTTTTTTTGACAGACAATGCGTGTGAGGGGGAAAGCAAATGCTGGAAAAATGATGCACCACCACACTACTGGATCTGGTGGCATCAAATCTGCGAGAAAGAATTGGAAATCAACGGACATTATCAAGATTTCTGATGGTACTTTTTCTATCACACACATCAATATAACATAATATTTTGTAAAAATGTAAATAATTTTATGTCTTTATTGATTCAGGATCAGACTCAGAACAAATAAGTCCGTCCATTGGTGAGAGGAGTATTGCATTCCTCAAATCTCATTCTAGACGTGTAAAGGAGGGCGAATACATAATTGTCAACGAAGCGACAAGAGAAGTCGCGAAACGAGCGGTATGTTTTTCAATTTAGGGTTGTCTTTTAATTATTTTAAAAAAACACATAATAATTTATTTTGTCTCATTTTAGGTAAAAAAGTCGGCAGAAGTTGCTGAAGGAGCATTTCAGGAGCATCGCCACCACGATATTCTTATTGTAGCTCTCGGGACCAAAGAGCATGGAGGGAGGGTGAGAGGCTACCCGGGGCAAGTCACAATCAAAGATGTCTACGGAAAGGGGCGGAGGAAGCCTACCCACGAAGGATGTGTTAATAAGTCCGAATTTGAAAAATTGCAAAATCAATTTTTGAACTTGCAGGACCATCTTCTTCGAACTGGAAACTACACAGTTGCGCTTAATCTTGACGCCTCTTCCCCACAAATGGGCTCAAACTCGTTTATTCAGGATATTCAGGTTAAAGTTCTTGCATTCTCTGAACCTTTATTATCTTTTATGCTGAATTTGCAGTATTTAATTCAATCATATACCTATTCTTTAAGGTCGCCACTCCATGCAAGCTCTTCGTTGTGTATGTCGATAGTGGCAGGACGATGGTAGCTTACGGAAGTGTATTTAATTCAATCATATACCTACATCTAGAAACTAACTATATTATATGACTTGTAGCGGTCATTGGCATCTTCTAGTTCTACAAATCTCATCGTTGCAGATTTATCAAATTGATTCTCTTAATGCACCAAATAAGCAACTCGATGTCGTTAGAGCCTTGAATGCGTAAGTTACCTAATTTTACGAAAAATTTAGTACATATTATTAGTTATATTGCTTTTTTACTTTAGTTAAATTATACAGAGCATTGCGGCTTATATTTCAAGCACAGGGGTCGAGCAAAACCAGCAAATTCGATCTCAATTATGTTAAGGTATGTGTTCTTAACTTAGTATGAAATACATTTACAATTAGATGAATATGATAAGATCGGGGCATTTACTGTTATTTGCATGTTACTTTCAAATTTTGTAGAGTCCTCCGCAACCCAACGCTTGGGAGTGTGGATACTATGTCATGCGATCAATGCTTCAAATAGCGTCCGACTATTCGGATGCATCAGACTTGAGAGCGCTGAAGCTCAAGGTAAACTCTTACTTCTTTTTTATGCTAAGTTTAACTTTAATTGTATCAATTATGTTAGCACAAACTAGGGGTTAGGGTTTAAAATTTAGAATTTAGAATTTAGGGTTTAAGTTTCGGAATTAGGGTTTATTATTATTTGTATTTGTAGCCTTGCATCATCTATATTCCAACTAAATATAGTCTTTTACCTAAACCCTATATCTCGAATCGTAAATTGTAAACCTTCAAGTCTTTTAAATAGTTGTACCAGTTATGTTTGTGCATAAAATTATGCATTGTTGGTAAGTGCGCACAAAACTAGAGTTTGACTCAATTATAAACATTTAAGTCTTTTTAACTTTGATTGTACCAATTATGTTTGCACAAAACTAGAGATTAGAATTTAGATTTTACAATTTAAGGTTTAGTTTTAGAATTTAGAATTTACTACTCTTGTACCAATTAAATTAGAAGTTGAGAATGCAAAATGTCTTTAATTAAGTTACAAACAAGCATAACATATTTTTATTTATTTTATGCAGGAGCTTCGTCCATTTCCACAATCTTATTCAGAAAGCGAGATTGGACAGGTAAAACAAATGCTTTGCGAATTTATTAGTTACAATTTGTAACTTGGTTGAACTTTTTTGTAACTTTGAGATACATGCATGTTATACTTTGAAAATAGATTATGTAGTTGTGTTTTTTTGGAAACAATTGTTGTTACGATAAATGAATGTATGTGTTTGTTATATATTATTGTTTGCTATATGTGTGTATTGTGGATTGTTGTTAATTTGTTTGTTATATTGTTCGATATATATATATATATATATATATATATATATATATATATATATGTGTGTGTGTGTGTGTGTGTGCATGATTAATGTTGATTTTATATGGCTAGCAAATTGGGACTAGCCACAGAAAATCTTCATAAACATATTTTAGTTCTATCTTTAATAGCGGACCTAAGGGTGATCCGCTATAGAAAGTTTACACATAAAATAAGAAAGATTAATTATAAAATATTTATTTACAGCGGCTTTGCTGGGCTGTCCGCTATTAAATGTAGGATTTAACAGCGGGTTGCGAACAAGCTCCGCTATAGAATATTGGTATTCTATAGCGGAATTTTCTGTCGGTCCACTATAGAAACGGCCTTTAATAGCGGCTTGACTGTTACGTCCGCTATAGATGCTCACATAATCTATAGCGGACCCTCCAAACCTTTTATAGCCCCCCTCTTTAATAGCAGGGCTTAGTCCGCTATTAAATGTTAAATTTTGCCGGTATTAAAGCCTGAAATTCTGGTGGTGCCTATTCATGCTATGTTTTCTCTTTGCCATTAAGTGGTGATTTTTTGGAGAAACATGGCGAAAGTTCATCTGTTGTATGTCATAAAGGTTTTCCATTTGTATCAATTTCTTACCTCTAGGGGTGTAAATGGGTCGGGTTGGTCGAGTTTCGTATAAATTTTCAACTCGTTAAATGTCATTCGGGTTGTAGTATTTTCAACCCGTAATCAACCAACTAAAAATAAAAACCATCTAATTCATATTTTGTTTAGACGGTCGGGTTTTGCGGGTTTCGCGGATTTCACAAACTTCAATATTTCACACAATTTTTTAATGATACAAAAGTAAAAGCAACAATTAAAAATAATTTACATAACACATTGACGTCAATTCGTAGTAGAAATTAAAATTAAGAAGTTTGACAAAAAATATACATGTAAGTTTGTGACGAAAATTGAATATTTTTTTTTATTGAAGCGGTATATATAATTGTCTAATTAAATATAAAAGTTCGGATCGGATTTCACTCACGTTTTATTCTATAATCCGTACTCACATATTAGATGTCAGGTTCGACAAAATAAAAACTGTAACCGACCATAAAAAATCAAAATCAAATCTATACCATTAATTGTTTCTTGATGGATGGTATAGATTTTCAAGCAAAATGGAGGCACACATAAATGGAGGCATTTGAACCTTCCTCAATGTATTTTTGTTATATATCTAGCACCTCCCATGATAGGTATGGCATAAGTAATACAGGATCCAGAGGTAACCCAAGGGGTTCAGAATTAGTGACTTGCAGGGGCTAGTGACTCCATATATTACAATGCACAAACTTAATATTCCATCAAAGATATTGATAAACATACCAGCCCAGATAACAAATCCACCTGCATCCTCAATCCTTTGCCTCTCAGCACTTCTATCTGGCTTGTGGTCTTCAGAAAGAGGAATTACACCTTCTAGCTGCTTCTGTCTCTTTTTTTGTTCTTTATTGCCTGAGACGGCAATAACGTGGATGCGTACAATTAATATTTGCAACTTATCACGAGTATCTGGTTATATACTAGCAATTTTTTTCTTAATTTCTTTCAATATTTGGTTCAGCATCCGATACATAAATGTAATAAGCCGCTTACCAATTATAAGTATTTTTTTGTA
The DNA here is from genome assembly GCA_964058865.1 of Eleocharis quinqueflora. Taxonomy (NCBI): domain Eukaryota; kingdom Viridiplantae; phylum Streptophyta; class Magnoliopsida; order Poales; family Cyperaceae; genus Eleocharis; species Eleocharis quinqueflora. Next base: position 12,511 of record CAXKVX010001525.1, read on the forward strand.
GGGCTGTCAATGAAACTCTTTCGGTCGTTTATCCGATCTGTATCGTATTCTTTAAAACAGATATGAGTAAGATTTTCTTCGTTAGCTACTCAGACATGGATATGGATAAGAACAAATTTCGTTAACTTATCGGGTAAGAGTAAGTGTACGGTGAAGAGCTATATCGTATCCATTACCTACTGGATAGATTATATAAATATATATATTATAATTTATCTCAAAGTTTGAAAATAATTAACTAAATTAAATTTAGAAAACTCTACATTTCTAAAAAAATCTATACATCACTTAAATATGCACATCTTGTTTTAGTATTAAATAATACATCATGTATATTGATAAAGAAATTGATCTATATTCTATTTCTTTGATAATGTTTCATTAGTAAGTATTAAGTAGTATATTTTTTTAGCGACAAGTGACATGAGAAGAAATTGTGATTTTTGTAATATCTAGAACGTTATTTATTGTTGTATTTTTATTGAGAAAGAAGTGGAGTCTTTGTCTAAAGTCTTATTCTTATTGTTGTATTTTAGTAGGATATATTTATTTGATACTATTAATTTATCAAAATCATACATTTTTTATTAAATTTTATCTTTTTTATCCATTATTACATTTACCCGTTTCGTTACCCGAAATTTTTTACGGGTATGGATAGAGTATGGGTAAAGAAAATTTTAATGAATATGGATAGAGTATGGGTAAAGAAAATTTTAATGAATATGGATATGAAAATACGTCCACCAGTACTTTACCTTATCCATTGACAGCCCTAATTTTTTTTCCTATATTAGCTAGTTATAAAATTGATTTTTTTTTTACTGAAGTGTTGACATTAATTAAAAATTTTGGATGAAATTGTACAATTAAAATGACACTTTTTTGGCTGCATGGTTGACACATTTTCTGTCTACAAAATTGATAATTTTCATCCTTTTATGTGCAAGCGATGTCATTCCCTGTAAGTAATATGATTTTTCATGATTATAATTTCTACTCAATAATTTATTTCTTGTTTTTCTTGGTACATCTTAGACAAATATTTGATAGCGACCAATGAAAGATATACATGGTCGAGTCTTTTCCATTTCGATAGAGTTCCATCAAAACATGGCAACATCATTTGGTAAATGATAGCTAAAAAAGGATCAAACATAGCGACATTGTTGGGTAAAGAACGACTTAATTAAAAGCCAAAGCCACTTTACATTCCGAGTTGGAGAGCATTATACACATACAATGAACAACAATCGGAGACCATATATTACACACATACAATGAACAATTATGCATTAGCATAGTGTTTGGGATCCGAATCTGCTGTTTGTATTTGAGGCAAACAGGATCTTGTTTGTTTCGATCCGACTTTCACGAATCGATCGATCGTCACAGACGGTTCTGACTTGATTCAGAAAACAAATACTTTAATCGTTATATCAATTTTGATCGATTCAGATAAAAACAAACTGAAAACAAGAAAAAATTATAAAATCAGCGAATTTGATTCCCTTATCTTGATAGGTTAAATGTTTTGACTTTTATCACTCACAATGATTGAGATGTCAAAAATACAAAAAGAAATAAAATACTGTGATGGTACGTAGAAAACACAACAATAAAATTCTCAAGTGAAGAATTTAATTAAAGCATTTTTTTTCTCCCTGACATTTAATTAAGGCTGTAAAGTCTGGATGTTAATTAGTGGTTACGTGTGGAGTAGAAGTATTTCCATTTCCATACATTATTTAAATTTATTATCGCTTGTATAGTTGTATCATATATTTACTCTTTAAAATTAAGTTTATCCAGATTCTACACTTTCATGTTAAGATATCTCGGTAACAGGTGGAATAATATTCATTACTAATAATACTATAATACGTTCCCACTACGACAATTTTGACCTTTAATAGCGGCAAAAAACAGGCTTTATATAGAGTGAGGCTATAGTGTTATGCAAAGCACGTGCTTTGTAATTGTGGATCATTGAATCACGTTTTGTGATTTGTGCCAACATGATATTCGAAGATCCAATGGTCCACAATTGCAAAGCATGTGTTTTGCGGAATACCATAACCTCACTCTATATATAAATATAAATAAATTAGTAAACATAACATAAAATAGCTAAATATATATGTTACGATAATTAACTGCATAATTTTAGGGGATTTAAATTAGAGGAAATATACTTGAGAATTTTATTTAGACGATAGTGAAATTTTTAGAAAATAGAATGATTAAAATTGGAACACAGTATTATAGGAATCATTTAATTTACCCGTAATTCATGTAAAAAATATCCGTATTCATATCCGTATCTGAAAATATCCGAATTTGAATATCCAATATACGTCAAAATCCGAATTCGAATCCGAATTATCGGATAAATATCCGATCCGATTGCACCCCTAATCACAAGTATTCATCCACTGATCCACGTAAGACAACTGAATAATGTAAACATAAAACATCGACATCATATACACACGTGTATATATATAAATAAACTTAGAGCATCTCCATCTCTTAAACTCTTGGAGTTTCTAATCTGACGTGACAATTTCTAAACGAGTTTCAGAGATGTAGATGAGTTTCTTATTTAGAAATTTTGTTCAAGAGTTTCTTATTTAGCAACTATGGTTTAGAGTTTATAAACTCTGGCGTGGCATAATCATTGGCTAAAATTGATTTGTCTCCCATGGTATTGATAATATTTGCTGACGTGGCGATTTATAAACTCTAATTTTTCAGTTTTAGAGATGGAGAGTTTAGAAACTAAAAATAATTAAATTTCTAAAATTGATGTGACAATACTTTAAAAATTCCAAGAGTTTCAGAGATGAAGATGCTCTTATAAACATAAATATATCCGGTCAGAGTAGCAGAAGCGTATACAAAATATGAACAAAATGTGTATAGTCACTATGCAAGTTAATAGGACGGCCATTAATTACATGCATCAATGCATGCATTTATGATGAATAAGTCGAAATTAATGCTTATATATTCTGTCATTTAATTTATTTTCCTATAAGAATTGTACATGATGAATGTCGTCGCAATAATTCATTGATTTATGATCCCAATGAGATGAGAAGAGTGCTCTTCAAAATATAAATTCACTGATATCGATGAGGATTGAGATATATAATGATGATGTCAATTAGTATCAATTTTATTCTTTTTTTGGTAATTTAAATTTGGTACCACATTTATTTTGATATAACTTCTTAATTGTTTTTTTATTAATAGGGTGAATGATACTAGATCATACTGAATTATTTATTTATTTTTGCAAATTAATGAATGGACAGAATGGTACTTCTTGCTTCTGTATTTTTTTTAATACAAAGAACTTATGTTTTCTAATAGCCTCTCTGGATGGGATGAAAACAAGATTAATGTTGTCCTGTCAACGTTTGCTTGTTTAGTTTATTTTAAATTTTGTTGTTTTGTGTTGTAAACATAATATAATAAAATGATAATAGTATACATTATTCTTCAAAAATAATAAAATAATAATAATTATTATTATTGAAATTATACAAAATATTCATTATTTAAAATAATATAATAAAAATAATAATACTAGCAATATAGTATAATGTTTAAAAATATATATGATAATAACAATAACTATAATATAATATAATGTAATATAATATAATAATATTAATAACAATAATAACAATAATGATAATTATAGTAGTAAAAATAATAACAATAATAGGTAATAATATAAAAATTATAATAATACGAATTGTATAATAATAATAGTAACGCTATAATATAATGTTGATAGTTATGATAACAACAAGATGATAATAAAAGATAATATAATATAGGATTAGGTTATGATACTTAACAAAGCACCACTCACTCGGTAGTTCGTCTTTGTATCTTCAATTTCATAGTCTAAACGACCGATTCATCGTTGAACGTGATTTCCATATTCAAATATCCTTGAAGATTTAATTTAACAGTTTCATAAATTTGTTTACTATTTATTAAAGGAGTGAACAAAAACACAAAATGAAGATAGTACCGGAGCGGGTCATCGTCACTAAGTTGGTTAGTTTAATGATTTTGTGGACCATCCAATATGAATGATTTTCTACTTCTCTAAAAATAGTAAAAAAATTATAAAATTCAGTCTTCAAGGATGTAAAGTACCGCGTGAGTGTTACTTTGCGAAGTATCATAGCCTCACTCATATAATATAATAGTATAATAGTAATAACAACAACAACAACAACAACAACAATAATAATAATAATAATAATAATAATAATAATAATAAAATAACAATTACTAAGATTACTATAAAAATAATAATGTTAAGTTGTTTTATTATTATTATTATTATTATTATTATTATTATTATTATTATTATTATTATTATTATTATTATTATTATTGTTGTTGTTGTTGTTGTTGTTGTTGTTGTTATTGTTATTATTATATCATCATCATCATCATCATTATTATTAGGGAAAAACATGCATACTACACCAGAATATTCAGTGTACCCAACTCCACCAATCACATGCATTATATCTCATAATAATATAAAATAATTTTACTTTTTCAATTTCTTAGATTAAATTCTACCAATCACCACTAGATGGAGTACGCATGTGTATCCAGCTAATGGAGTATGCAAGTTTTTCCCTTATTATTATTATTATTATTATTATTAATAATAATAATAATAACGTTATAATATAATGTTGATAATTATGATAACAACAAGATGATAATAAAAGATAATATAATATAGGGTTAGGCTATGAGCCTATGATACTTCACAAAGCACCACTCACCCATTAGCGGATCCAATGTGTTACAGGGGTAGGCAAGTGCCTACCCTGGATTTCTAAATTTTACCGAAAATCAACTGACACTATATGGTGTCCAACCCTGAAATGAAATTATGCCTACCCCTTGGCTGGCTCTGACTCGTTCTGGTCCAAATCGATATCTCTCTTTGCTCAATCCGCAAATCGCGATGGCCATCCACATCTCCTGATTCCCGATCGTTCCCTCTCTCTCCCAGACATGATACGTGATCCATATCCGCTCTGAACCACTCTCCTTACCTCGAAGCCCAGAGTCAGACGCAATCACTAGTGCCCTTGTCGAACACTCTTCGTAGTATGTCTGCTGCTGCCCATGCGAAACCCTCATATTCCGTGCTAGTGTACACTCGTAGTACTCTCACACTCGACTCTCTTTTTTCTCTCTGTTGCTTTGGCTTTCATGCGCCTCTGACCTCTTCAACATCTTTTGCGATAGTGCTTAATGATATCTCACTTTGTCTCACCTATAAGAGGTAAACTTTGTTCTCTTCCAAATTTCAGTATGTTCTTCACTTCTTCCAATTATTCTTAGTTCAATAGGTGTACAAATTAAGCTAGTTTTTTTAATTTATTTCTTCTGAATATTTAATAGAATGTTATAATGAATTTGTTCTTAGTTTTAATCAGTAATCAAAGACTATAAATTTTCTAATTGCAATTTTATTATTTTGGATAATTTAATTTCATATACAAAAATCTTACTTAGCCAAGAAAATTATCACCAACTGACAAGTGATTTTGAAAATTTAATTTCATATATATAAGAAAATATTCTAACTGAAAGTTTTGATGCTTCGAAAGTAAGGAATAAAATAAAAAAATTCATCGCAAAACAAATGATCTAGCTATTATAAGTGTAAAAACAATATTTATTTGCCTAAATAATTAGAGAATAATATTATACCTTATGATTTGATCTCCAAATCAAATCGAGTAGGGTTATCTAGCTTAGCAACTTCTTATTTCCTGCGCCTTGTTCCGGTGGTTGTGCTTAGCTCGTCAACCGTCGAGCCTCCTTCGTTATCCACCGAAAGATTAAAGAAACACTTGCATCTCTAAGGCTAGTAAGAGAACAACAAGTGGAGCCTTAATCCTAGTTTCAAAACCTTCTTCAAAATTTCAGAAATCTTAATTGAGTTTTTGTCTCAACACATGAGAGAAAAATTGGGATAGAGGGAGAGACAAATTTCAGCCAAGAAGTTAAAAGCTGAATTTCAAACCTTTCGATATTAAATCTGTCATAACTTTTTATAGATAATTCCAAACGACTTGAAACTTAAACCGTTGGATTCTAGACTCAAATGGCTTCAATTTTCATAGGTCATATGTTCAAAATGGTTGAGGTTTTCCCTTTCAAAATCCTGTTTAATGTTACCTCAAAAACTGTTTCGAAATTTCTCTCATCTTTAATGGAAATTGATTAGGTTTAATAATATACTTAAATATTTATTTAATTATATCATCATTAATCAATTCTCTCCAGCTTAAATTTTTATGGCCTATATTTGAGCTTTGGGCTTAAACACATTAATCATATTAATATTTAATTTAAGTCCACAATCCCATATATTAAAAGGCCAACATATAAATTAATATCCAATGTTAATTTATATGCATCTCTCATGTGTCAAAAGGCATTTAAAATTTGTCACACATACTTTAAATATTACTAGGATTATTTTACAACATTTTCTTTTAATCTTTCATATGGTGTGACCCTATGGGATTCCATCATTATGGCAATGAAACTAAACATTTTAATTTCATAAATCAATGATACAACTAGCCATGGTATATTGATTATCCAAATGATGTAGATGAAAAAGCACAATGCAAAATCATGATCCTGTAATAATATTAAAATATTATTGTGTCAATTCCTTGTTTCGTGATATTAAAATAATTGCAAGGTAGAAATGTGACATCCTTGCTAATTATTCTTTCTTGATTTTCTAAAGTTTAATTATGATATGATTAACATATAATCGTATTGCATGCACATAATACAAACTTTATCAAGGGGTCCAGAGATATCATCATCTATATCATATATAAAGGACAATGGTATCTTGATGCGTATAGCTCCTCCGCACAAGTTATACACATTGCAGTAACTGTCTATAAAACTCATAGTTAAAGTGAGCGTTGGACAGTACCAACGATGCATATTTCTCATGTAGGAAATATAGACATCTCAACCCTAGAATTAATGACACAAATGAAATATCAAAGACACGTAACACAATTTATGTGATATTTTATTTTGGGTCTATCTAGTGCTATACATCCCGATGTATACACCTGTGTGCTTAGCATTGACAACTCTTTTTCATATGATTTGTAGAATATGATCATCATCTAATCCGACACACTGATCTTATATTGGTCAATTAGTGTTACTGCTAATTACCAAGATCAAAGACTTTTAAGAGTAATTATATTTATTTCATTGGTGAATTCTACAATCCAAGTCATCAACCCAGATAATCCACAAAATACAATAACTCAAAGAAACACAATGATATAATCATTCACTAATAAACTAAATAATCACATATATGATTTGGGTCTAGAACACCAACACTAACACTAACCAATAAGAGAAATCTTACATTTTAATGCAATTTTATAATTTAGTTCAAATAAATTTAAGTGTTAGAAGCAAATATTATTTCATTGAAAAATTAGTGTGCTAGAAAAGAAAAAAGATGTGTTTTTTACCATCTGCACATTTTCTTGCAATCACAAATGAGAATGTTATCACAATTTTCTTGTACTCTAAAATCAGGAATGATCATGGGTGTCCAATTTTAATTTTGTCAGGTTGTTCTCTCCAGCTCGCGACTCACCCTCAAGGTCTTACCCGTCATTCTTTCATGAGGTAAATTTAATATTTCAGTCTTTAATTAAGAAATTTGTGAATAATTTAGGATTAATTAAAGCCTTTAATTGAAATTTTATATTTCTAATATGATAAATTGGATCGATAACTAGAGATTATAATCTTGATCTTGAATTTGATATTTTAGGATATTAAAATTGATCAAGCAATTCGTCTCTACCCCTGATCATAATCATGGATTCGTCCCTACACTCACGCGATAGTTCATCTTCGTATCTCCAATTTCGTAGTCTAAACGATCGATTCACTATTTAATGTGAGTTCCATACTCAAATCTCCTTGAAGATTGAATTTATCATTTTCTTAGATTTGGTTACTATTTTTGAAGGAGTGAACAAATTAAAAACAAAGAAGGAAGATAGTATTGGAGCGGGTCATCATCGCCAAGTTGGTTAGTCTAATGATTTTCTGAACCATCAAATATGAATGATTTTCTACCTCTCTAAAAATAATAAATATTATTATAAAATTAATAAAATTTAGTCGTCAAGGATGCAAAGTACCTCGTGAGTGGTACTTTGTGAAGTACCATAGCCTCACTCATATAATATAATAGTTATAATAATTATAATAATTATAATAATAATAATAAATAACAATTATTAAGATTACTATAATAAAAATGATAATAATGTTAAGTTATTATTATTATTATCATCATCATCATCATCATCATCATCATCATCATTATTATTATTATTATAGCCTAATTCATTAAGAGCTTGCTGTGGTCCTCGATCATCAAATCTCACAATCAGATGGCTAAAATTTTAGTTTATTATTCTCAAATTTCATTATATAAAAATCTTACGGGATACTATTTTTTTATTTTCAGAATTATTTAATTATGTGTTTTGAATTTTTTAGCGTGACCTATTTTATGTTTAAGAATTGATTAATTCATTATTATTCTAGAGCAATTTTCAAAAATGCAAAACACATACTTATTAAATTATAAAATTATAAAATTTTAGTATTCCAAAAGATTTCAACATAAAGAATCATTTAGCATGATAAATCGAGGATGACTTGTTGCATGAATGCTAATTTCTAATAAATTAAGTGAGATACGAAAAGACAAACGCTTAGCGGAGTAACTTACTTAGGAAAAGGATGTTTGACCAAACCAATTATTTGTTTATTTGTGAGATTTGATGAACAATCACATAGGGATTGTGCTTGATCAAACACTATAGCCTGATTTTTGTTATTAAAGTAATAATATAATAAAATATTATTAATTATTAAATATAATGCAAAATAATCAAATAATAATTCATACTCTACAATTGAAATAATCGGTAACCCACCAGTGAATTGGAATAGCGAAATAGCACTATTCCACACACTTTTTCTTAATTTATTTTTTGTTTGACAAATTAGTTTGTTGAAATAGTATTGTTATTCTATTTTTTTTGTTATTCTTGGTGATGCCAAACACAACCTAATATACTATACAAATTATCTTCCAGATATCAATTATACCGTGTAACTTGTTTTAGACCGCCAGCGATATGAATACACGTTAGTATGTAGGATCCGTATCTGCTGTTCTTTTTGATAAAAGTAGGGTCCTGCTTTTTTCGATCTTGACCGTCCAATTTGGATCGGCTGCCCACATATGACAATCAGAGAGCTGTATATTTTATAAATTTTAGATCTGAAATTTTAACAATTCAGATCAGAAGAGCAAGATCCTGCTCTGCTCTTGCTTTATATATAAGAGCATCAGATCATACGATTCCTAGTATGTAGTCCCTATATATTCTCCAATCGTGCAACTAGTACTAGCTTATTTTTGTTGACAGCTGATTAATCACTCGAAAGTGACCAATAATGTCACATGCCCAAATCAATTTTCACCTTTCGATCTCTTTTGAGAATGACTAGGCATGCACAAATAAGCATGAATTAATGAGTAATGAAGAGATAAGAGAGAGAGAGAGATTAATTGGTAGTGGCCAGTGGGTTATACTCCAAATTAATAGAGAAAATGTTATATATACTTTATTATAATATGGAAAGCACTCAAATTAATTGAGGAAAAAAAATACTTCGTCAAATACTTCAAACTTTATTCAACAATGAAAATACTCTTATCATTTAAAAATTAAATTAAAAACGTATTGGTTGAAAGTTTGTAAAAGCAAAAGTCAAAGTGAATCTACGTATATTTGATGTGGAATCGATAAATAAGAAAAGAAGAGATATTGATAGCAAGTTATAATACCAAAACAAATAGTGCTAGTTTTTCAACTTTTTTTTGTAGAGGTGACAGAATCCGATTCGATTCGACTCGAGAAATCTGCACGATCCGGTCTAACTTGAATCTGATTCGACTCGATATTTTGATAAAGTCATCCTTTCTGAACCCGATTCGATCCGACTCGAGATGATCTGTAACCCGAGATAAAGCGACACATAAGCGACCTGAGCTCGACCCGACCCGAGATGATCCGTAACCCGAGATGGCGCGACACATGAGGACCCTAGCTCAATCCGTAACGCGAGATGGAGACACACATGAGGACTCGAATCTGACCCGATCCGACTTGACTTGACTTGATACAACTTGTAAATTGATCTAATCCTATCTTGCCCACATCATAATCTAATTTTACTAACAAATTAAAATCACAGAAAGTCAAGATTTACTAACACAATTCAATAATGCTGCCAGATCTTGTCTGATTGAACTTAAAACTCCAAATAATACTTGAAAGTTGTCGGTACAACCCGATCCAAACCCGACCCAGTCTCGCTCGACCCGACCCAAGACCCGAAAGTTGTCGATGCAGCCCGACCTGAAACCCGACTCGTTCTCGACCGACTCGACCGGTCACCCGAAAAAGACTGACGCGACGCGACCCGAAACCCGACCCAACCTCGTCCGACCCGAAAATTATCGACACATGACGACCTAAAACCCGACCCGACCTCATCCGACCCGATCCCAACTCGACTATTGTAGACAGTCAAACTAACCGACTTAACCCAACCCGAACTCGCCCGAGACTTGGGGTGACTTGTCCTATTTTTCCAAAATGCCTCCCCAACCCAAGAAGAAAACAAGAGATCCATTGTTTGAGCGCGCAGCGCGTCAAAGGGCACCGACAATACTATATAATATATTTAACATTATTAGTAACATTGTTGTTTTTATTTTCATCATTTAAAAATATGCATGATGAGATCTGATATGTTTAATAATTAGGATTTATGATGTATTTTATTTTGATAACGTGCTTCAATGTTTGTTTTTATAAACTTCACTATCTAATTGCATAAATTGCACCAGCATAATAATATTTTCTGTCAGTATCAATATAATACATAAGGTTAGTATACCCAAGCAATCTGCATCTCATAATAACACTGGTAACTATCCGACTAAGTTAAATACATTGATTCAGAAGTGTATGAACTTGTTCTGAGACATGTGATAGAATTAGTCGGTTGAGACGGTTACTAAATATAACAGATTTGAACGACTTAATTCAAGTTAAAACGGTTAAAACGTAGAAAACAAGATAAAACAGTTTTCTCATTATTTAGCATCAAAGATTTTCTAAGTTAAAACGAATGAAATTTTTTAAAAGTCAGAACAAAATTTATTTGTGTGAGAAAACAAACCGATGAGTAACAAAAAAGGAGAAAAAATTATTTTTGTAATTTGGTGTGGGTATGCCTGTATGGCTATATCTAGGACATGACAGAGGAAATTTTAGAATTAGAGCATGAACATTAATTACACGCATGATATATATGTGATCAAAACACAATTGTCCTTGTCCACGCATGGACAGGTGGACATGGTCCCACTAGAGCTAGATGAATATATATACGAATCCTAGTTCAACTTTGGAAATTATAAAAGACTAAGACTTTGGTCATACTATTCATTAAATTTTCATATTATTTAATTTTCAATTGACAATGTTTATCTGCAATCTTAACAACAGATTTTTAAACAAATTTATATAAACATTTTTCAAATAAAAGTATACATATTATTGAGCTTATAAATTAGTGGTATTTTCAATTTGGGTATTTTTCACTTCATACTCCATTATGAAGATTAAATATTATATAGAATTTGATGATTTTTTATGAAATATGAAATGGCACTTAAATTATATCAAATTGAAATAATTAATTTATTAGCTCAAGAATGTATCTACAAACTTCTTCTATTTTTAAGACTTTTATTTAATATTTTATTGACAAAATTATTAAAAATAACCATTGTCAAGTGAAGTGAACCTCACTCTTTTTTTTTTCCTTTTTTAGTTCTACCAATTTATGAACAAATGTTCTCCTACTCATGACTTTTGACCGACAATAGAAGAATTTATTAAAATTTGTCTCCGTTTCTGGAAATGGAAATATAAATTCTGGTGAGAACTCAAGCTGGAGTACATATGATATATGAGCTATGTTGCACGAGTGCGAGTGCTGATATCGTATTTGATATGATACAAGTGTGGATACGACGATTAAAAAAATCCGAGATAAGAATGCGGCTATATATATTAAACTTTAATTAAAAATTAATTTAATGTATCGTAATATAGGTAAATATTTTGTTTTCATAGATATGATCCCATTACATTTCATATGTATTATTGATAGTGCAGTAGCAGGAGTATTAGACAAGAGAAATAATGATAAATAATAATATGAACACAAAAAATTGTGTAGTGCTGTGGAAGGAGGTGGGAAATGGAAGATCCTAGTCCGATTCTGGTGTGGAGTAGTGAATTTTTGCAACAAAAAAAACTTTTATGAGATCTTCTATGGCCGCATCCATTTGCACACAGTCGCATTCTTGATCGAATATGCTCCTTTGATCGATTAAAATAATCTGGTGTGTCACCTGGCGCACCAGGTGCGCACTCGCCCCGCACTGTAGCCGCACCCGCCCTCGATTCACATCCGGTTCGCGTTCGGCTGTATATTTCAAGCACCGGAGTAACTCAGTATATGAGGCATGTCACGACGTACTCTGACACTTAAACACAGTGTGAGGTGTGTCTCTGCCATGCTTTCCTCGTGCGTTATGAAATTCTATAGAAGTCGACGTGAAATATCACAAATAAGTTGCTTGTGTTTAATTCAAATTTGACACTAAAGTTTAATTCAAATTTGAGCTAAAATTGTTCGTGTTATTTTGTATTTATTGATTTTCGAATACGTCTCTTCCACAGAAAAACACTGCTCTTAACTATTAAATTAATAACCGATCATATACTTATATATATTACTAATCAGTACACAATATTTGAAGAGAGTACTCAAGTTTACAAACTCAGTTATCCCTGATGGAATTGAAGTGTTAAGAAAAATGCTATCACATGTAGATTTTCACCTTTGGGTTTATGAAGACTTGAATTTATGCCTTCATCAAAGTTATGAGGGATGGAGCTACTTGAAAGTACATGAAAATAAAATTTTCAAAATTAATCATGTATTTGATTTTTTTTAAATATACTTATATTAAGAAAATTTTAAAAATATTTACTGTTTTGAATCACACTGAAAAAATCGTAAATTTTAAATCATTCTGACAAAATTCCGATCCGTCCTGAAAATTATCCTATCTAAATATTAGTTACCACTTGAGCTACTAGTTCTGATAGGTGACTAGTAAGTTATATTCATAAATTCCTCACAACAATCGCTTACCTCTTTCCAAAAAACAGTAGTGAACTTTGTTTAAAAGGAATTACGTTATGAAATCATCTTCTTTTGTTCTTCGGAAAAAGGATATAATTCATAATTTTCAACTTGCATTCCCTTCTGAATTCAACTGAAAACTCCAACTGGCGCCGGTTGTTTTTTCTAGTACTTCATCAAATGTTGATATAGATTTTTTGACCCGGTTATTGACTTATTGGTGTACCAAAGAAATTAATTCACCTTGAATTTGAAGTGAACAGCCCATTGTATTTGTGTGTATTTGTGCCTGATTTATTTTATGAAAGTTGATACAGTGTTTCATGTTTTGTTCTTTCAATTTTCTAGTGTCACTGGTGTCTAAAACTCACACTTTAATTTAAAAGATTCTTTTTTCTAGACATCTTAAAAACAAAACTGAGAGACACCATAATTGTTTTCTTGTTTTATTTGACTGAGATCTTCTTTCTCTTCTCTCTCTGCTCTCTTTCGCCTCATCTAATACCGTACACAGACAGAAGCGGAGTCTGCCGGGGTAGACTGATCAATACCAATCATGGGTCCCACCCACTTATCTCCACCCAATCTCCCTCTTCCGCATGTCTTCATGTTCCCTATTTCTTCCTACGTGTCCCTCCCTTGGGTCCCACATGTTGCTTCTCTGAGCAACATGTGATGTCACGTGGGCCATCCTTGTCCTCTAGTTTGTCTCCCCTACGTGCATGCCCTAACACTTGCACTTGCACGGCACCTCATCTTCTCATGACCTCTATATATATGCCTACCGCTTTGTAACCTACCTCTCTCATCATCTTCCAATTATATATTCTAACATATCCAAATCCAATCCAGAGCCAATTAGTGATATGCATCTTTCTCTTTATCTTTCTCTTTCTCTTTCGATTATCTGATTGAGATTAACAATGGCTGTGAGTAACGACCACAAGGAGAAACTCGAGTTCATCGAGGATATGACAAAGAACACAGATCAGGTTCAAGCCAAGGTTCTCAGTGAGATACTGAGCAAGAATGCTGAGACAGAGTACCTCAAAAGGTATTCGTTGATTCATTCCAGTTTCGTCCATGTTAACATTTTCTTGCACTGTACTATGATGTGATTGCTTGTATATATATTTGGATGCTGCTACAGTTAGGGATGTCAATATCATTTTGTTTCGGACGTTTCTATTTCGTTCTGTCTAAAATGGAACGGAAATGGAACGGTTTTTTCGTTTCGTTTCAAAGAACGGAACGAAAGCGAAAGTAAAATTCGTTCCGTTTTAGTGCAAATTTCGCAGAAATAAATGTTTCGTCCGAAACGAAACGAAAACGAAAGAATTTTTTGTGTTCCGTAAGTGAAACAGAACGGAAACGAAACCCCTCAATTTCGTTCCGTTTTGAACGGTTGAGCTACCGTGTCCCGCATTTTACATCGTTTTTGCCATGACTGTAGGGATCTCTATATATAATACGTTATAGGTGGTAGGGGGTCCCTTTCGTCATAAGTAGTAATGACATTGAAGGGAACAAATCTCGGAACAGGATATATTTTTCCTATATATTTAATAGTGATTTGCTTCTTTTGTTTTTTCTTTTTGAAGAACTTGATTAGGCTCGCCTGCCTAAACAAATTTCTTGGAGAATTTCCTCAAGTATATTCAATCTTATCTAATGGTGCTAATTAAACTTTCTTCTTATATTGTTAATAGATACAACATGAATAGAGCTACCGACAGAGAAACCTACAAAGCACAAATTCCTATTGTAACATACGAGGATCTGAAGCCTGAAATACAAAGAATTGCTGACGGTGATAAATCGCCGATTCTGGCAGCTGACCCCATATCTGAGTTCTTGACAAGGTGTGAATCAATCAATTGATTGCTTCTTTCAGAATTTTCATATATAGATATACAAAGCCCTGACTATATCTTTGGATTGCAGAAGGTTTCCTTACAATAATATCATTAATTAATTCTTTTATTTTTCTGGTAATTGTTTATGTCAGTTCTGGGACGTCAGCTGGAGAGAGGAAACTAATGCCCACCATTGAAGCTGAGTTAGATAGAAAGCAGTTATTGTACAGCTTACTGATACCTGTCATGAACTTGTAAGCATTATTCTTTCTTAACATTTACTTAATAAAGAAAATTAGGGTTAAACTTTTCTTCTGAGGCTAGAATTGTTCCTTTTTTCCATTTTTAATTCAAGACATTTCCTTCCTCAGAAAAAGAAAACATTCCAACACAAAAATAGTTAAACTTATCAGAATAAAGTTTTACAAGTCATTTGGTAATTCTCTTTTAGAATACGGAAGTTTGGGATTACTCAGTAGAGTTAGCATATGAAAGAAGAAATAAATTCCACTTAAATAAAACACCCAAAGAGTAAAGCAATTGCAACTTCTGAGTCCATTTATATGCTTACTAATTAAAGAAGATGGATTCCTAATCAATTATAATTATCGTATAGATTTCTTCTTAGGCAGATACCATCTGGTGCACATCACTCTGGCCTAGAGTTTGAATACCTAGTTAACACAGAATACCTTCCAAAAGAAGTCAGATTTTTATTTTCTTTTAACTAGACATCTATTTTTGTGAAATTAGCTAAATGCTCGATTTTTGTATACATCTCAACAGATATGTACCGGGCCTAGACAAAGGCAAAGGACTTTACTTCTACTTCATCAAATCAGAGACCAAGACTCCAGGTGGCCTAGTGGCCCGACCGGTACTGACGAGCTACTACAAGAGCAACCATTTCAAGCACCGCCCATTTGACCCGTACAACGTGATTACTAGCCCGACTTCTGCCATCCTTTGCCCCGATTCCTTCCAGTCGATGTATGTTCAGATGCTCTGTGGTCTTATTTACCGTGATGAGGTGCTTCGAATGGGTGCCGTGTTTGCTTCAGGTCTCCTTCGTGCAATTCGGTTCCTTCAGACTCATTGGCGTGACTTAGCGAATGATATTGAGACAGGAAACTTAAACAAGGCAATAACTGATGCTTCAGTCCGACAGTCAGTTCAGGATATACTAAAGCCTAACCCTGACCTGGCCAAGTTCATATCCGACGAATGTTCAGTGGAGAACTGGGCTGGAATTATAACCCGTATCTGGCCACATACCAAGTACCTTGATGTCATAGTCACAGGTGCGATGGCCCAATATATACCAACACTTGAGTACTATAGTGGCGGGCTACCGATGGCATGTACCATGTATGCTTCGTCGGAGTGCTATTTTGGACTTAACCTAAAGCCCATGGTTAAGCCTGAGGAGGTGTCATACACCATCATGCCTAACATGTGCTATTGCGAGTTCATACCACTA
The DNA here is from genome assembly GCA_964058865.1 of Eleocharis quinqueflora. Classification (NCBI taxonomy): domain Eukaryota; kingdom Viridiplantae; phylum Streptophyta; class Magnoliopsida; order Poales; family Cyperaceae; genus Eleocharis; species Eleocharis quinqueflora. The sequence goes on from CAXKVX010001525.1 coordinate 29,290, forward strand.
GAAGAAAGCCATGATAACAAGGTAACTGGAAATCTGGTTGACCTAGCAGATGTCGAAGTCGGGAAGGAGTACGAATTGGTAATCACCACATACTCTGGTTTGTGCCGGTACAGAGTCGGTGATGTGTTACTCGTGACTGGTTTCCACAATGCAGCACCCCAGTTCCGGTTTATCAGGCGCAAGAATTGTTTGTTGAGCATTGATTCCGACAAGACCGATGAATCAGAGCTCCAGAAGGGAGTGCAGCGTGCTGCTGAGCTAATAAAGCCATACGGTGCCGGCATTGTGGAGTACACAAGTCGTACCAACACAACAACTATACCAGGCCATTACGTGATCTACTGGGAGTTGCTAGTCAAAGAAGGCGGGAAATGGCCCGAGGAGGAGGTGTTCGACAAATGTTGCTTGGAAATGGAGGAGGAATTGAACTCAGTGTACCGGCAAGGCCGTGGCAGTGACATAATTGGTCCATTGGAGATTAGGGTTCTACGCAGCGGTGCGTTTGAAGAGCTAATGGACTATGCCATCTCCAGAGGGGCTTCAATCAACCAATACAAGGCCCCGAGATGCGTTAGCTTCCCGCCGATCATCGAGCTGTTGGATTCGCGGGCTGTGTCAACCCATTTCAGCAAAGGCAAGCCCCAGTTGAGCTCACAAAAGTAGGACATGAAGTAAGAGTGAGAAATCGGCACCATGACGGGCTAACAAGTAACAACCAGAGGGACCCAGTAAAGAATAAATAATGAATGCATCACAGTACCAGTAGCAAACTTTTGTTTTTATATATATATAGTTTGTTTTTATATAATTATAATTGAATTTTCCGACCATAGTTGTTAATTTTGAAAACTGTCGCTTCAAAGATTCACTTTGAAAACTGTCACTTCAAAATTTCACTTCGAAAAATATCACAACAAAACAACATTGTTTTTTATTTTGTCACTAACATTATATAAATATTTAATTTTTAAATAAAATTTAATTGTTTAATTACTAACGAAAATACCTTCACTCTCAATTCATATCTCATCCCCGTCTCTTTCATGTTGGCTTCATGTCGGATTTAGAGTTGGCTCACGTTGTGTCTCCTTCAAAAGCTATCTCCGCCACCTGCTTTTCCTCCATCGTAGATCCGCCAAGCAGAACGGATATGTCGCCTTCTTATCCCTTTTCTAACTGCTTTCCCTTTTTCGTCTATTTCTTCTTTCTTGACTCGCTTCTTTCTCTATTGGCATCTTTCTTCACTGAGTTGGTATTGACAAGTGGTTACCTTATTTCTCCTTTCAAGTCTCATTATTTGAAACCAATTTAAGCATTTTATGTTATATTTTTTGTTGTTTTGTATCTTGTTTCTTCAATGGATTGTGTTGAATTCTCTACTTTGCTGGTAAGTGGTAATCTTGATAGATAATAGTACCAATGATCAAATTGAGAAAGTTGCATACATTTATTCTACTGAAAAGTATTTCTCATATGTTTGTTTTGTACAAAATACATGAATATATATAGTGTGATCTCTATTTGTAATAGAATAACAAAATATAGTAACTGATAAAACTGTCATATTACACTTTTTCTATTACACATTTCCTATCTAATTATGATTATAACAGAGTTTGTTGTAACTAACTATTTGTTTATGTACATTAAATATCTTGCTACAGAATATTTTATTGCCAACCCTTTTGCACACTATCTCAACAGTACTTCCAAAATTTCTTCTCTCCAACTCATGCTTAAAATTAAATAAAATTTGGAAACTTTGGTTCCATGACTCATGAACTTGTCTAATAGCAACATTTTGTCTCGACCAAGATTTTCCATATGTTATCTTAACATTAAACTTGTCTTCTCATTACCTCTTAGCAGCTTTAGCATCGGTCGGGAGACTCTTTATTAACCAACATGCCACCCTATCTGATACCCATGATTGAGAAGCAATCTTCCATCAATCATACTAGTGGATGGGCAAGAATGATCATGTGCTAGTACATTCACCTACAATTTCAAAAAGAAAGTAATTAGTACATTACACATATGAATTCTACAATTTCACCTACAATTTCTAAATTGTGCAGACTTACCATACATGTTTTTTCTTCTTGGAATATAGAGGCATGGATAAATGACAACTAGCAGACTTGCATTTTCCTATGAATATTTTCTTGTCTGACTTGATCGTAACAAAATCAAACTCATGTTTGATAGCAAAATGCCTTGACGCCTTCCCAAATGCAGCCGAATTAGAAAATAATTCACCAACCTCTATTTTATGATTTTCAAGGTCATGTATAATGGTAGGCTCGCACTGCGTTGTATCATCTATACTTGATTCATTCACAATACCATCCAAAATAAAATATGAACCAATATTTTCTTGTTGTACATTACCCTCCTCACCATCAGAATAATACATGAACTCATCATCCAAACCCATGTTTTCTTCAAGTCCATAATCAGAATCATTCTCCTCCGATTTATCAGGTTGTAGTGTGATGTAAAATATCAATGCTAATAAAATACCCTAGATTATACATAATTCGATTGCAAGCGCACGACCTAGTCGGGTAGTACTTGAGGTGTCGAATCCACAGGGACAATTCGATCTACTGATTCTTTAACGATTTACTAGTCTAAACAGTTCCTAATTGGATTGTAATTTATTAACTAATGATTAAAAAGGTTATATGCTTAATTAATACAAAGCTTGATTAATTGTAAGAAGAGTCTAAGGCTTTTGGGTTACTACTCTCGACTCGTTCATTTACCTACTCAGATGACAAGCAATCTCTATTTTGTACGAGGTTACTATATCGAATTTAGAAATTAAATCTAGTTTCTTGGATTTAACGTCATATCCAAATTATCTCCAGTGTTTCCTATCGAAATACGACTTTTAACAATTCATATTTTTTAAACATATACAATTAACTCAATATCTTAAATTCACACTTCTCCTCTTGGTACTTGACGCAAACTTACGACTTAAACTGATTAAACCCCTAAATCTTTGCCTAACCTTTTGATATTGACTTGAATTCATATTGTTCCTAAGGTCTGGGTTCTAATTTCTAACTTTTCAATTAAAGAATTAAAACCCTCAAATTTTCATAAATTCAATTACGAAGATTATGTAATTTAATATAAACAATTCATCACAAAATAAACCGAATAAAACACATCCGAGTAAAATAAACAAACGAGTTTTGAGTTACAACCCTAAGCCTTTCCAAAGCTTAGTCGGTCATGAGAAAAAAAAAAGAAAACAAATTCAAAATAGTAATACAAGCCATGAAAAAGAAGTAAGAAATGCTAAACCGAAGATCACTGTAGAATCTCTCCTCTAACGATCTTCTTCTCTGAAATTCCTCATTTTCCTGACACCTTTTCTCTCTTTTTAGCCTCTCTCAACAATTAAACTTATGTAAAATTGAAGCATAAGATCAAGCATGTTCAGATCTGCCTCCTTTTAAACTTTATTTAAAATTAAAATTTAAAATTCTGAAATTTCTCCCAAAAGTTGCAAGTTTTCTTGTAAAAATTTGTCTAAGTACCAATCTAGGTTGTTCTGCAGCAAAATTGTGGCCCACAACAGATTTGTTGCGCCCTGGAACACCTTTCCATCACTAGAAACAATGGAATTTGGCTAAGTACTAAGCTCTCTCTCACTCTTGGAGACTAAATTTGCGATCCGCAACAGGTTTGTTGCACCCCGCAACACCTCTGCAATTCTCTTGTGCAACACTACAACTGAAAAATGGCTAAGTATCCCCCTATACACTGTAACGACCTTGCGTCCCGCAACAGATTTGTTGCGATCCGCAACCCAGTTTCCTGTTGCGCAATGCATTGTATTTTTGTCATAACTTTTTCATTCGAACTACGATTTTGATGATTTAAAGTGCATTTTGAAGTAAGAACAAGCTCTACAAATTTGACACAATACTCGTGACATTCCATTCTTGATTCCTGCACAAAAATTGCATAAAAGTAAGGAAGTATCTCAAACTCGTACAAAACAAAGACAAATAAAACTAAAACTACAAATTTTGATCTAAATTCACAAAGAAAACCCTAAGTTTTATATATATAATTTGCACTTATCAAACTCCCCCAAGTTTAGTCTTTGCTTGACCTCAAACAAATCCAAACTCATGAAAATCGGGTCGGATCTTTGAGACTAATCAAATCCATCTAACAACAATTAAAAGCAGTAATGGGTGAACTTATGAATTTGTTAATATATAATGATAATGAGGTTAACACGGGGTTTAAACTCATCGAGGAAACTTCGAGTTTCTTCTGACACCTCACAAACACACATTTTTATTTTATGTTATGCAAAAGTTTAACCTAAATAACATGAAAGATTATGTAGAACTCAATAGCAAGTCATCCGTACCTTTTCTAAATCATTGACAACTTCTTGGAAATCATATCTATATTTATTCACTACATTTTTATATATATATACATTTTTCTTTTTATTTATTTATATATATATATATATATTTACCAATCAATAAAGAAAATTCTCCATCTAGGTATTGCCTCAGTACACGGGGTCTCGTCAAGATTTCTTATATTTTCTATCTCGGTACACGAGTCAATTATTTTTATGCTGGTGAATCTGTATCAAGGTATCCCTTCATCTACGTATTTCCAAACCCGTCTAGGCTTTATCTGAGTACACTGGGTCTATTCAGATTTCTTATGTTTTAATCTCGATACACGAGACCAGCAAATTAAACATAATGTACATATATATGATCTTTGATCGAGTTTCAATGGTTTCATATAAAGATACACTTGACTTGCAGCCCAATTTTTACGAAATTTTTATAAATTGAAGTTTTAACAGAAAGAAAAGAAAATTACTTAAATTAAACATGCTTTAATTTCCTAAATACATTTTGTGTATGTGTTATGGATTATATTATAAGAGCAAACAACAAAAAATGCTACGAAAAATAAAAAATTTACCCATAGGACTCTCAATTTCATTTTAACCTAACAATTTGACAAGTTCAGGTCCCATGTCTAAACAATCCTAAAATAATTATAAATTATTCCTACACTTAAGATACAATTCCATCTAAATTCCCCCCTCCAAACTTGAACATTTGCAACGACCTCGCTGCAATGTCGAGACAAAGAAAAGTAAAGAGGGACTATGGAAGGAACTCACAAAGTAATGAAGGAGTGACTTTTGTTTCCTCCCATGAAGCTTTTACATCTCTGGTTCGATTGTCCCTCGTTTAATCTTCACTTTGTGACCTGTGGCTACATCGTAATTCTTCCAACAACTCTTGTATGAACTTCTTCATGTGCAATTTGTAAGGCTTGTACGGTGCACTTTCTCTGATACGAGTTTTGGGTGGTCTTCGAGCATTTCACACAATATGTGGTTAGATGCGTCCATCTTGAGAGAGAACACTAGAGTCGACACAATATGAAATGTTGGTCTTGTTGTGGTTGTAAGTTCGTGCTCGCTTCCAACAATTGGTTGTGCTCTAGTGGTTGATCATCACCAATGTGCATATTAAGGGCACAATAGGGTGCCTTGGGCTTCCAAGGAAGTGTTGCAACGAAAGTTTGTGACCACGATGACTCTTCTTGTGTATGTAAGGAAGGCATATTTTTGTGATGTTGCTCTACTTCGGTGTCTAAACTTAACTGCTCTACCTCTCCTTTAACTGCAAACACTAACACATTATCTTTCTTCCCATTAACATCAATTTCAATAGAAAATTGAGTTTGGCTAAATAGACCACAACTATCGCTATCCCAACCACTCTCATGTGTGTTGAAATCGTGATCTTTTGAATTTATTATGACTAACCTTTCATATTGAATAATTTATTGTTCATTTGGGGTACGTTTGGATGGCAGGGATTAGCCCTATTTTGAGAATAGCTTCTATTTTTTGTACAGTAAACCATTCAAACATAGAATTAGGTGTTTTGAATTAGTTGCTATTTTCCCTATTTCGCTAACTCAACCATTTAGTCGGATTAGCTGATTAGCGAGTTTCGAACACACAAAACCATTTGGATTAGCTTATGTTATTAGTATTATTATAATTATAATTATTATCATCATAATTATTATATTATCATTTATTATTATTATTTATCATTATCATTATTATTATATTATTTATTATTATTATTATTATTATATTATTTATTTTTATTATTATATTATTATGTTATTATTATTGTTATTATTATTATTTATTATCATTACTGTCATTATTTATTATTGTTGACTCAAATAATTTCTCAAGTTTGTTGATTTGCAAAACAACGTGTAATCTCATCAAAATTTGTGAGAATTGATGCAGGATATTCAAAGCAAGATCAAGTTAAGCAAGGGGAGTTAAACCAAGGAATTACGAGCTGAAGATCTCAAGAAATTATAGAAGAATATAGGTTTAACTTCTTGGAACTTTGGTTATTTAAAATTGGGAGTTAAAACACAAATAGCAAAATTCAGAACAAAATACATATTAGCGTTATAACGCTCAACATGGCGTTATAACGCCAATGTGCACAACCCTGCGAAATGGCTGAGTACAAGGAACATTGTACTTGGCGTTATAATGCCAATTAAGGCGTTATAATGCCAGAATTTTAAGATTTTAAAATGGAAATTTAAAATAGACTAAGATAGCAATAAATTCCAAAATAGCAATAATAACTCTTAAATATTGCTAAAGTTTATGAATATAAAATTCATTTGTCCAAAAATATTATTTTTCAAAAGTGCAAAATTTTCACCAAAATTCCAAAGAGTTAGCGTTATAACGCCAAAGTCAGGTTTTTGGCCAAATTGGCTAAGTCCTGACATATAGCGTTATAACTCTACATTTGGCGTTATAACGCCAGAGTAAGGTACTTGGCCAATTTGGTTAAGTCCTGAACTCTAGAGTTATAACGCCAGGATAAGCGTTATATCGCTAGAACGATGCAAATTTTGAAACCTCATTTTAAAATAATAAATGATTTGATAAAATTCCAAATGGCTGAAATTAAGTCTTAAATATTGTATAAGATCATCATGATGAATTCAATTTTCTCAAAAACATCATTTTGCTCAAAAACATATTTTTCAACCAAATTTCCAGAGAGTTGGCGTTATAACGTCATACCAAGCGTTATAACGCCAGTGTGTTCAAAGAGGGCTAAATCTTCTAAGTACTGAAAATTCTGGCATAGCGTTATAACGCCATACTTGGCGTTATGATGCTAGTTCAAAATTCAAACGTCACAAAATTTTGTCCTGACTTGGACGTGCGTTATAACGCTATGTTTTATACATAGATTGGCGTTATAACGCTAAGTACAACCTGCACAAAAATATAAATCTAACGTCATAAAATTTTGTCCTAACTCATGATGGCGTTATAACGCTGTGTTATCTATATAACTTGGCGTTATAACGCTATGTTCCGAAAACCTAATTTTGTGCAGAAATGAAAAGGTATAAAAGGGGACCATCCTCTTCACTTTTATTTGACAAAAACCTTTAGCAAAAACAAGAAAACTTTCCAGCAGCCATTGTTGTGCCTTTGAGCTTATCATTAAATAGCTAAATCCATTTCATAATCTCCCAATTTTAATTAGCCAAATTGTTCCATTGTCTATTGAGAGATTAGTTATACTATTAGTTTAGAGAACCATTATCTACTTTCTTTTGTTTCCATTGTGAACCGTTTGATTAAACCTAGGGTCCAATTACTCTACCGGTGTGTGTAAAGAGAGTTGGATTCCACTTTTGTACTGCAACTTTGTTTATTGAAGCGGATCGGGCTTTTTACCGCAAGAAGCGGGGGCACCGGGGACCCGGAGACGTAGGCGAGGCATTGGTGCAAGCCGAACTCCGTCAGCACGCGATTGAGCCATCTCTTTACTCTTTGCTATTTCAATTTACTAATTCCTATTTGTATTGTGTTAATTGTGATTGAATTGCTTAAATAGGAGTTAGTGACATATACTTGAGTTGATTAATTGAGAAATTGTATTACGCTTCCGCATGCTAATTTGAATCATTGTGTATTGTAATTGCATTTGGTGAGATTGAAATTAAGTTCCTAATTGTTAGTTAAACGAAAAATTGTCCATAACCTAGGCCGCCTAGGTTTACAAAGTGGTATCAGAGCCAAGTTGTGCTTGATAGTTAGGAACCGTCTTAATTACAAGCTAAGATCAATTGTCATACCAAACAAATGGCCAACCCTACTTAGGCATGTTTCTTCACCTCCCGTGTTGGGGCAAGGGTGTAAGAACTTTGGGTATTGGAAGAGGTGCATGACTAACTACCTGGGTATCATGGACTTATTAGAAGTGGTCACAACCAAGTTTGTACCGGAATATAGCCCGGATAACAAATTAACCATACCATCTCTTATGAAAAAGAAAGAAAATGACCAAGCGGTAAATGCAATTTTGGCATCGGTGCATGAGTCAATTGCACCAATCTTTGGTGAAGCCATTAATGCATATGATATGTGGCATGCCCTATTGAGAAAATATGAGGGAAATGACTTGTTGAAACGGTCTAGGGGTGCCGGTCTTCAATCCTTATTTGAAAACTTTAGGATTGGAGATGATGAGTCTATTGAGGATATGTATACTAGGCTAACCCTTTTGACAAATGATTTTGTTGAAATAGGTGACCCGTTGACACCTTGCAAAGTGGCTAGCAAGCTCATAAGGATTATGATGAGAAGGCCATCATGGCAAGGTTACATGAGCTCCTTGGAAGCTATGCATAATGCTAGAGAGGTACCATTCACTCCCGAAGAGATTTACTCATTCCTCAAAACCTTTGAGGAAACTCTTCGTCAAATAGGAGAAGATCAAGGTCACAAACCCGTTGCACTAGCGGCACAAAACTCAAGGCCATACAACAACTCTAAACCTTACCATAACCCTTCATCCTCCAATACTAGAAACCAAATTGAGACAAACCCTTTCAAAGACTTTGGGCAAGATCACAACAAGGAGATACCGATACTCACCAAAATGATCCAAGGTCTATTCGCATACGAAAGAAGGCTCAATTCAAAAAGGGAAGAAGAGGGAAAGAGAATAGTATGTTTGATGTGTGACAAAGAAGGTCATACAATTTACACTTGCTATAGATTGTTTCCTCAAATGAAAACCCAAGACGGAATTGAGAGACAAGATCAAAGAGGGGGCAAAAGCTAGATGGATTTAAAGGTAGAAGAAATCCCAAGGCTATGCAAGCCAAAACTTGGGAAGAAGAAGATTGTGAAGGAGATGAGTGTGTAGCGGAACAATCAAATGACCCTCAAACACCCTATGCACTCATGGCAATAGTTGATGATGAGTGCCTCATGGAAGACAATGAGGAGACCAAGAAGAAGGTTGATCTTGATGCTATCATATCAAAGAATCAAGTTACCGATCCGGGAGTGATTGAACTCATCAAGAGATTCGCACTTGCCCGAGTTGAGAAAGTGGATGAAGGACAAGAAGAGAAACCGTTAGAGGACGCACAACAAATGGAAGAGGCAAAATCGGTGGAGGATGAACAACCGGTAGAGGAGAAGAAAACGGAAAATGAAGAATCCAAGGATGACTTTAATGCTTCAACCTCATCCGTTGAGGCAAAGGTATCTCTAAACTCAAATGAGGTTAACTTTTGTCTAGGACTTCCATCCGATGATGAATCGGATGATGATGATGAGTATTCTAGTAGCAACACAAGCAATCAAACTAATGAAAATTCCTTGAAACTTGAAATTCTTAGGTTAAGCAAACTTCTAATTGAAGCTAATCATGCCATAGTGAGTAGAGATGGTAAAATTGGGAGTTTAAATAATAAGATTCTTGAGCTTGAGTCCAAGGTACATGAATTTGAAACCAAGGTAAAGATTTGTGACAAACACATTGAAACTATTGTAAAGTTAAAACTTGATAAAGAAAATATGGAAAAGGAAATCGGATCCTTGAAATCCACTTGTGCATTGAAGAGTAGCACAAGGATGGATTTAAGTCGGTTGTTTGAGGGACAAAAACCTCATGATAAATCGGGTCTAGGATTTAAGAAGAGTTCACCCTCTTCTTCATCCAACAACCCTAAGGATCCAAAAGAAAAAGGAAAGCAAACTCATGGTAGCAACGGCAAAGGTTCTAGATACCCAAAACCGAACAATGTACCAAATCATGCATATAGGTATAGGTTTAGCAATGGCAACCACACCAAGAATAAACCAACACCTAAGTATTTTAATCCATCTTGGTCCAAGAACGCTTACCATAGGGAACCAACCGGGTGGCGTTATGTGGTTAAAGGTACCAATCATGCCTATATTGATTCTCAACAAGTTGAGAAACCAAGAGTTGCTTTCCAACATGAAACTTTCTCAAACAATTATAAAACTCACATAATTCAATCACCCAAACCTAGGAGTCAAGCTCAAGAACTTAAAAATGACTATACAAATTGGTTTGTTAAGGAACGCATCAACCCTCCAACTAGTGCATTTTGCAACTATTGTTGCAAACATGGTCATATATCACTAGAGTGTGGTTTTAGGAACGGGAGCAACTTGAAGAAGGTTGCTTGGGTTCCTAAACTCAACATGTAAGGTGTGCCTTGCATATTCCCCATAGATTCATAATTGTCAAATATTTAGGGGGAGTTTAATTTTATGTGTTGATTATTACTAATGCATTATCTTGTAGGTTTGCTTGATGTCAACACATAAAGAAAACGCTTGGATAATAGATAGTGGATGTTCTCATCACATGACCGGGTCCAAATCAAACTTTATATCCCTAAAATCTCATGATGGGGGATCCGTTACTTTTGGTAGTAATCAAAGGAAGAGTAAGATTATAGGTATAGGTTCGATTGGTAACCAAAACCTAACCATTTCAAATGTCTATTTAGTAGATGGTTTGAACTATAACTTACTCAGTATAAGCCAATTGTGTGATGCCGGTTATCATGTGAAATTTGACTCTAATGCTTGCCATCTAATGAATTGCAAAACCAATGAGTTGATTTACCAAGGAAAACGTCAAAATGGTGTATACTACTTGTATCTCAATCATTTTGATCAAGGTGAACTATGTTTTAGTGCTATAACTAACCAATCTTGGCTTTGGCATAGAAGATTGGCTCATTTGAGCATCGATACAATCAAGAATGTAATTAAGCATGATTTAGTAAGGGGACTACCTTTGAGCAAGATCGAGTTGGATCATGTATGTGAAGCTTGCTTGAAAGGTAAACAAAGTAAATCTAGCTTTAAATCTAAGGACATAGTATCTACCAACCAATCATTACAATTGCTACATATCGACTTGTTTGGTCCTATTAATGTGTTGAGTCTTGGTAAAAGACGATATGTGTGTGTTATTGTTGATGATTATAGTAGGTTCGCTTGGTGTCTCTTCTTAAGTCACAAGAATGAGACGTTTGAACGGTTTGTTGAGTTTTGCAATAGGGTTGAAAATGAACAAGGATTGAAAATTAACAAGATTAGAAGTGATCATGGTGGTGAATTTGAAAATGCTCAATTTGATGAGTTGTGTTCAACTAGGGGTTATAGGCATGAATATTCGGCTCCTAGAACGCCTTAACAAAATGGGGTTGTTGAAAGGAAAAACCGAACTCTACAAGAATTAGCCCGAACCATGTTGAATGACTCCTCACTTCCCAAGTCCTTGTGGGCCGAAGCGGTTAATACGGCATGTTATGTAATTAACCGAATTGGTCTCAGACCCATCCTTATGAAAACACCATACGAATTGTGGATGGGTCGTAAGCCCAATATCTCATATTTCAAGGTCTTCGGTTCCAAATGTTTTGTACTAGACCAATCTCAAAGAACAAACAAATTTGATCCAAAATCATTTGAAGGCACCTTCGTAGGATATTCATTGACTAGTAAGGCATATAGAATCTATGTACCATCTCAAAACATAATTGTTGAGTCCATCAATGTTAAGTTCAATGAAAGTGCTAATGTTCGGGCCGAGATTGGTAGCCTTAACATTGTAGGAATTGATGATTCAAGACAAAAAGTGAATGATGAGAACCAAGAGAGGAGAAACATGATGGTTGAGCAAGAAACTCACAACGACGGCACACCTCAACATGAACCGATCAATGAACAAAATCAAGGAGGAGGTGATGGAATCAATGCCTTGAATGAGGATGATGAAAACGAAGATGAAAATACAACACCTCAACAAGGTTATCAAATTCCACAAGAGTTAAGGGAAGTAAACTCTCACCCTCTTTCAAATGTAATTGGGGATCCAAGGGAAGGGGTCCGTACGAGGTCGGGCATTAACCAAATGATTGCTCATTGTGCATTTGTGTCACAAATTGAACCAACAAAGTTTGAGGAAGCCAATCAAGACCCCGATTGGATTTTGGCCATGCAAGAGGAATTGAACCAATTTGAGAGAAGTAAAGTATGGAAACTTGTACCTAAACCAAAGAATAGAACCATCATTGGTACAAAATGGGTGTATAGAAATAAGAAGGACCAAGAGGGAAATGTGATTAGAAACAAAGCTAGATTGGTTGCTCAAGGTTTTAGACAAAGAGAAGGTTTAGATTATGATGAAACCTTTGCACCCGTTGCTCGTCTTGAATCCATTAGAATGCTCTTAGCTTATGCCTCTTACAAAGGTTTTATCCTATACCAAATGGATGTTAAGAGTGCTTTTCTAAATGGATTCATAGAAGAGGAAGTTTATGTTCATCAACCAATCGGCTTTGTTGATCCAATGCTACCAAACCATGTGTACAAACTTGACAAAGCCCTTTATGGCCTTAAACAAGCACCTAGAGCATGGTATGGTCGATTGAGCTCTTTTCTAATTGCAAATGAATTCGTTAGGGGCAAAAATGATACAACACTATTCACAAAGAAAAGAGGCAATGATTTATTATTAGTACAAATTTATGTTGATGATATTATATTTGGTTCTACTAATGTGACACTTGCAAAAGAATTTGCCTCTTTGATGAGTAGTGAATTTGAGATGAGCATGATGGGAGAGCTCACATTTTTCTTGGGTCTTCAAATCAAACAAACACCGGAAGGCATTTTCATAAGCCAAACGAAGTATGCGAAAGAATTGATCAAAAAGTTTGGCATGGAGGAGGGCAAGTCGAGTAAAACACCCATGGCAACAAATGTGAATCTTGACTCGGATGAGAGTGGACAAAAGATGGACATCTCACAATACCGAGCTATGATAGGTAGTTTACTGTATTTAACGGCTAGTCGGCCGGATATTATGTATGTCGTGTGTTTATGTGCTAGATTTCAAGCCAACCCCAAAGAGTCCCATGGAATAGTCGTAAAAAGAATTCTTAAATACGTTAAGGGTACACTAAATTTGGGACTTTGGTATGGTAGACAAACGGAACTAAGTTTGATAGGGTACACCGATGCCGATTTTGCCGGTGATCGAATGGATCGAAAGAGCACAAGCGGAACATGTCAATTTCTTGGTGGTTCGCTTGTGTCTTGGTCTAGTCGAAAACAAACCTCCGTGGCTCTTTCAACCGCGGAGGCCGAGTACGTTGCGGCGGGTAGTTGTTGCACTCAAATCCTTTGGATGACACATACCTTGAACAATTATAACTTGCACTTTTGTAAGGTACCCATCTTTTGTGACAACACTAGCGCTATTCAAATGTCAAAGAATCCCGTTTTGCATTCACGCACTAAGCACATAGACATTCGACATCATTTTATTCGTGACCACATTGAAAGGGGCGATATTGAATTGGTTCATGTAGCTACAAACAATCAAATAGCGGACATTTTTACAAAACCCATGAATACACAACAATTCTGTGAGTTGAGGTTCAAATTAGGTATGCTAGAATTAAACTGAATCATCTAAGCCTCAATTAGAGTTTCAAACTTGTGTATAACTGTGTTAAAAGAGCATAGCAAGCAAACATGTAGGCTGAAATGAAGTTCAGCAGGGAAAACTGAACTCAGCGTCGTCTAGCGTTATAATGCCAACACTAGCGTTATAACGCTATCCTGTTACAGAGCACAGCGCAATAGTTATCTACACAATCCAAGTATAGCGTTATAACGCTAGATATGGCGTTATAACGGTATATATGACCTGTGACTTCGTTCCTTCAGTCAAATCCTTGATAGTTAGCGTTATAACGCCAAATCTGGCGTTATAATGCCATAATATGTCTCAAACCCAAATTCCAATTCTGCCCTTAAGTTAGCGTTATAACTCCACTATAGAGTTATAACGCCACTCTGAATCACCATGATGTAGCGTTATAACGCTAGTTACAAGCAAAAAGTTGGCGTTATAACGCTAAGTTGCCAGAAGCTTAAGTTACTTAAAATCGACCCTTCTTCTTCTCCAACCCCTTCTCTTCCAAACCAAATCCACTTTCTTCTTCTAATCCGTGAAAAGGCACCAAAACCCTAGCATCTCTTCCTCCAAATACTCCTTTCTCTCTACTCCAAACTCCATTTCCTTTCATATCTCATCTCTTCTTCTCACCCTCTTCTCCTTTCTCTGCACGGGTTTCTCCAAAACTCTCTCTACTTCCCTCTCCCACCAAAACCCTAAAAATGACCTCTCATGGAAAGAAGCTACTCATCCGTCGCAAGGAGGGTTCCATTAGCCAAGCCGGAAACGACGGGGACTCAAACGATGACTGTCCTCTGGCTGACTTCCTTTCCCTTCCACCTATCATCGATCAACCCTCTCCCGCAGCCATTCCAGCCGCATCTCAGCAACCACGCGTCAAGCCAAACATGAAGGTCGCTGTGGGTAACCGATACCTCTTTCGAGACGAGGATGCCTTCGTAAATTTCTCCGGGACCAAAAATCGAGCAATCGCCACATGCTACTACTACATCTGTCACGGCTCGCTTCCGGAGTGGGAAGGCAACCTAGTGGAGAAATACATCAACCACTGGAGTTGGAGGCCGCTTCTCGAATGCGACGAACCCTTCAATGAGACATTGGTAAGAGCCTTCTATGCAAATCTCCAAATTGGCGAAGAACGCCACTCGTTGATTACCTACTTGGGGGGTAGGGAAATCCATATCACCCTCGACTCAATTGCTCAGGTCATAGGGTTAGCAAATGAGGGTGATGAAGTGTACATCATGAAGAAGTGGCCGGTAGAGGAGGATCCGGTAATCCTCTACCAACAATGGTTCAATATGGCCGCTTACTCAACAAAGTTGTCAACCGTGCATAGGGTACCATACATTTTCCTTAACAACATCCTAACCCCCAAAGCCAAATACAAGACCAATCTTGAGTCATTTACGGTTTTCTTTCTCAAGCATGTCCTCACATTCAATGAACGCCGGTTCAACATACCCTATATTATTTACCGACACATGAAAGGTGCTTACACCGATCCCTCCAAAAGCTTGCCTTATGCCCACTTAGTGCACAAGATCATTAAGGCAAACGGCATTCTGTTACCCAAGTCCCTGGAACTAACCCCCGCTCTAAACTTTTGGGACCATATGACCTCTATTGGGTGGATTTTAATCGACACCGATGCGGATACCGGGGCAAAAGAGTATGGGATAAATCGATCCAATCCTTTGAATCGGTGGATCAAGGAACCAAATGCGGCTATCAACCAATATACCGATCCCAATCCCGAGGACCAATCCGAACCACAAGGTCAAACCTCTCAAACTCAAGCCTTTGCACCATCCAACACCGAAGACATTCAAGCAATTCTTGCCGCCTTGAATAATATCCAAGTGCAAAATGACCGTATGGAGAAACGGCAAGTGGATATGGAAGAAAGCATGGGGCAAATGGGAAATAGGATGAGTGCCATGGAAGCACGTCAAGCGGAATATTATGCCTCAAATACGGAGTTTCAAGGTTGGATGAGAGGGCAATATGAACAATTCTACCAAGATCACGTTAACTTCAAAATCAAAATGGTAGAGCGTCTCGGGCCCGAGATTCCGGAGAGGAAGAGGAAGAAGAAGAAAAGACCAACCATTTGGTCTTCAAGTGCTTCTCAAGGAGAGGTGGCGCAAGAAAGTGATGCAGTGGAGCCGGTACATGAGGACATCGAGATGGGTGAGGCACGTGAGGAGTGAGCCCGACGCTTAGGTTTAGTGTTCTAAATTAGTTTCCTTGTTTTAAATGTTGCTTGTTATGCTTGTTTGTGTGTTTGTTGAACCTATGCTATGTTGGTGTTTGCTATGAAAAACATGTTATGTTTGTATGTGAACAAAACGCTTAGTATCCTTGCATGATGCGTTTGATATGATGTCATAAGTTACATATGATTTACTTCCTTGTCAAATTCAATTTCTTGATTGATCATAAAAGTTTGTGATTGAACACATTCAGTTTTAAAAAAAAAAATTAGTACATTGGAATATATGATTTGAAGGGGGTATGCATGCTTTGAGGGGGAGCCATAGCTAACATTCAAACAAGACACATGTTAAAATAGCAAAATCTTTCAAGAATTTCGAAAAGGACAACTTGAGAGAGAGCTATTAGTAAGGGGGAGCTAGAAACAACGTTCAAATCAATTTTGAATCCCTTTTGTATGATTTTCAAAAAGGGGGAGAATAATTTATATGTGCACAAACTCTTAAAATCTTTTCATCTCTTGTGCACATATGATTTAGGGTTTTGCAAATCAACAAAAGGGGGAGATTGTTGACTCAAATAATTTCTCAAGTTTGTTGATTTGCAAAACAACGTGTAATCTCATCAAAATTTGTGAGAATTGATGCAGGATATTCAAAGCAAGATCAAGTTAAGCAAGGGGAGTTAAACCAAGAAATTACGAGCTGAAGATCTCAAGAAATTATAGAAGAATATAGGTTTAACTTCTTGGAACTTTGGTTATTTAAAATTGGGAGTTAAAACACAAATAGCAAAATTCAGAACAAAATACATATTAGCGTTATAACGCTCAACATGGCGTTATAACGCCAATGTGCACAACCCTGCGAAATGGCTGAGTACAAGGAACATTGTACTTGGCGTTATAACGCCAATTAAGGCGTTATAACGCCATAATTTTAGATTTTAAAATGGAAATTTAAAATAGACTAAGATAGCAATAAATTCCAAAATAGCAATAATAACTCTTAAATATTGCTAAAGTTTATGAATATAAAATTCATTTGTCCAAAAACATTATTTTTCAAAAGTGCAAAATTTTCACCAAAATTCCAGAGAGTTAGTGTTATAACGTTAATACTAGCGTTATAACGCCAAAGTCAGGTTTTTGGCCAAATTGGCTAAGTCCTGACATATAGCGTTATAACTCTACATTTGGCGTTATAACGCCAGAGTAAGGTACTTGGCCAATTTGGTTAAGTCCTGAACTCTAGAGTTATAACGTCAGGATAAGCGTTATAATGCTAGAACGATGCAAATTTTGAAACCTCATTTTAAAATAATAAATGATTTGATAAAATTCCAAATGGCTGAAATTAAGTCTTAAATATTGTATAAGATCATCATGATGAATTCAATTTTCTCAAAAACATCATTTTGCTCAAAAACATATTTTTCAACCAAATTTCCAGAGAGTTGGCGTTATAACGTCATACCATGCGTTATAACGCCAGTGTGTTCAAAGAGGGCTAAATCTTCTAAGTACTGAAAATTCTGGCATAGCGTTATAACGCCATACTTGGCGTTATGACGCTAGTTCAAAATTCAAACGTCACAAAATTTTGTCCTGACTTGGACGTGCGTTATAACGCTATGTTTTATACATAGATTGGCGTTATAACGCTAAGTACAACCTGCACAAAAATACAAATCTAACGTCATAAAATTTTGTCCTAACTCATGATGGCGTTATAACGCTGTGTTATCTATATAACTTGGCGTTATAACGCTATGTTTCGAAAACCTAATTTTGTGCAGAAATGAAAAGGTATAAAAGGGGACCATCCTCTTCACTTTTATTTGACAAAAACCTTTAGCAAAAACAAGAAAACTTTCCAGCAGCCATTGTTGTGCCTTTGAGCTTATCATTAAATAGCTAAATCCATTTCATAATCTCCCAATTTTAATTAGCCAAATTGTTCCATTGTCTATTGAGAGATTAGTTGTACTATTAGTTTAGAGAACCATTATCTACTTTCTTTTGTTTCCATTGTGAACCGTTTGATTAAACCTAGGGTCCAATTACTCTACCGGTGTGTGTAAAGAGAGTTGGATTCCACTTTTGTACTGCAACTTTGTTTATTGAAGCGGACCGGGCTTTTTACCGCAAGAAGCGGGGGCACCGGGGACCCGGAGACGTAGGCGAGGCATTGGTGCAAGCCGAACTCCGTCAACACGCGATTGAGCCATCTCTTTACTCTTTGCTATTTCAATTTACTAATTCCTATTTGTATTGTGTTAATTGTGATTGAATTGCTTAAATAGGAGTTAGTGACATATACTTGAGTTGATTAATTGAGAAATTGTATTACGCTTCTGCATACTAATTTGAATCATTGTGTATTGTAATTGCATTTGGTGAGATTGAAATTAAGTTCCTAATTGTTAGTTAAACGAAAAATTGTCCATAACCTAGGCCGCCTAGGTTTACAATTATTATAATTGTTATTATAATTATTATATTATTATTATATTATTACCATTTTATTATTATTGTATTATTATTATATTATAAATCGATATCAATATTTTATTATTTTATTATTATTATTCGTTAGAAAACTAAAATAATTTATTATTTTAATATTTCTCACTATCACTACTCTAAATGTGCAATCCAAACAACATTTTCACTAACCTAGATAGCACAAAATTAGCACTATTTTTGCACTAACCTATATAGAAAAAAGTAACCACTATTTCGACCACTAATCTAGATAGCACTATTTTTGCACTAATCATGACATGATCCAAACGCACCCTTGATTTGTCACATTTTTTATAAATTCCTCACTTAACTCATGAATTGTCTTTTCACATGGTTGGTGTGAGTCTTTGGTCATATATTGATATTAAAATTTGGCTCAAAATTCAATTGAAAATTTACACTTTCATTGTTCTAATGGGAAAATTTTTGGTGACTACTCCAACCAGAGTTAAATTTATTTTTGTATTGAACATTGTATGACTGGTTGAAATAATTTGTCATATAAGGAATTTCAGATTCTGGTTTTGACAAAAAATAGTACCCCTATGACACTCTAGGACCGTATGACCCATGTCACCACAATTATAACAGGTTGAGAACGTATCTGACCTTGATAGAAAATGCCCTTGATATTCAACAGAAACTTGAAAAGATTTCATTGGAGAAACATTCCTTGGTTGTTGTCGATATTATTGTTTATCCAATCTTCTATCATCATTGCTTGCTTTAGTTGATCAATTCGTCTTTGAAGGGCATTTGTTTGTTCTTGAAGCTGATTCCACATGAGTCGATTTATTTGGTCTTCAAGGTCATCTGATCTTTGTTGAAGTAGAGCCAAAAATTCTGCTCATAATCCATAAACATATCATGCTCATAAAAAATAAGACATGGTGAGATCCAAAATATATTTTTTATTTTTTTATCAAATACAAATAAGTAAGATAAAAGCGTAGTCCTAACTACTAAGATCTAAAATCAATAAATATCAAAATATTAGTGGTAATAAATTCCCAAGATTATACCTAATTCATTCGCGAGCGCACGATCTAGTTGGGTAGTACTTGGGGTGTTGAATCCACAGGGACAATTCGATCTACTGATTCTATAACTGTTTAGTAGTCCAAGCAGTTCGTAATTGGGTTGGAATTTATTAACTAATGATTAAAAAATGTCTATGCTTAATTAATACAAAACTTGATTTGTAAGAAGAGTCTAAGGCTTTCAAGTTACTACTCTCGACTCGTTCATTTACCTACTCAAATGACAAGCAATGTCTATTTCTTGAATTTAACGTCATATCCTATAAGAATACGACTTTTAACAATTCAAATTATTTAAACATATACAAACAATTCAATGTCTTAAATTCACACTTCTCCCCTCGATAGTTGATGCAAACTTACGATTTAAACAAATTAAACCCCTAAATCTTTGCTTGACCTTTCGATATTGAATTGAGTTCATTTTTTTCCTAAGGTCTGGATTCTAATATCTAACTTTTCAATTAAAAATGAAAACCCTTAGTTTTTCATAAATTCAATTACGAAGATTATGTAATTTAATAGAAACAATTCATCACAAAATAAACCAAATAAAACATATCCGAGTAGGATAAACAAATGAGTTTGGGTTAAAATCCTATGTCTTGCCAATGCTTGGCCGACCATGACCGAAAAGAAAGAAAACAAATTCAAAATAGTAACACAAACCATGAAAAAGAAGTAAGAAATGTTAAACTGATGACCGCTTTAGAATCTCTTCTCTAATGATTTTCTTCTCTAAACTTCCTCCTTTTCCTAGCACCTTTTCTCTCTTTTTAGCCTCTCAACTATTAAAATTTTGCAAAAATGAAGCATAAGATCAAGTTTGTTCAGATATGTATCCTTTTAAACAATTTCAAATTAAATTTTAAGATTCTGAAATTTCTCCCAAAAGTCGCAAGTTTTCCTGTAAAAATTCGTCTAAGTATTAATTTGGGTTGTTCTGCAGTGAAATTGTTGCCCGCAACTGATTTGATGTGCCCCGCAACACCTTTGCATCACTTGGAACAATGGAATTTTGCTAAGTACCAAGCTCTCTCTCTTAGAGACCGAATTGGCGGCCCGTAACAGGTTTGTTGTGTCCCGCAACACCTCTGCAATCCTCTTGTGCAACACTGCAGCGGAAAATGGCTAAATATACCCCTCTGCACTACACCAACCTTGCGGCATGCAACAGATTTGTTGTTGTTCGCAACCCAGTTTCCTGTTGTGCAATGCTTTATATTTTTATCATAACTTTTTCATTCGAACTCTAACTTTGGTGGTTCAAAGTGCGTTGTGAAGCTAAGAGCAAGCTCTACAGATTTGACACAAGACTTTTTACATTCAATTCTTGATTCCTGTACGAAAATTACATAAAAGTAGAAAAATATCTTAAACTCATACAAAACAAAGGCAAATAAAACTAAAACTACAAATTTTCATCTAACTTCACACAGAAAACTCTAAGTTTTATAAATATGATTTGCACTTATCAAACTACCCCAAGTTTAGTCTTTGATTGACCTCAAGTAAATATGAACTCATACGAATCGGGTCGGAACTTTGGGAACTAACTAAATCCATCCAACAACAATTAAAAACAGTAAAAGGGGTGAACTTATGAATTTGTTAATTTAGAATGATAATGAGATTCATACATAATTTTAAACTCATCGAACAAAGTCCAAGTTTATTCTGGCAATTTTATTTACCTCACAAACACACATTTTTCATGTTGTGCAAAAGTTTAACCTAAATGACATGAAAAAATCCGAAGAACTCAGTAGCTAGTCATAAATACCTTTTCTAAATCATTGAATTTTTTTTGGAAAACATATCTATATTTATTCACTACATTTAGATATAAATACATATTTTTTTATTACTTTTATATATCTATACGTGTTGCTAAAGAAAATTCCCCGTTTAGGTATTGCCTCAGTACACAGGGTCCCCTTCAGATTTCTTCTGTTTTTAATCTCGACACACGGGTCAATTATTTCTACGCTAGTGAATACGTATTAAGGTATATCGTCATCTACGTATTTCCAAACATGTCTAGGCTTTGCCTGAGTACATGATGTTCGTCCAAATTTCTTTTGTTTTAATCTCGGGACACGGGACCAACAAATTAAACATAATGTATATATTTATATATATATGATTTCTAATCGAGTTTGAATGATTTAGATAAATATACACTTGACTTGCCACCCATTTTTTATGAAATTTTTATAAATTAAAGTTTGAAAAGAAAGAAAAAAATTACTTAAATTAAACATGATTTAATTTCTTAAATGCATTTTTTGTGTGTGTTATGGATTATATTGTCAGATTAAACATCAAATATTGCTACAAAAAAATAAAATTTACCCATATGACCTTCAATTTCATTTTTAACCTAATAATTTGACAAGTTTGGGTCTCATATCTAAACAATCCTAAAATTAGTTTAAATTATTCCTAGTCCTAAGATACAATTCCATCTAAATACCCCCAAGCTTGAACATTTGCAGCAACCTTGCTACAATGTCGGGACAAAGAGAAGTAAATAAAGGGACTATTAGGGGTGCAACCGGATCGGATATTTATCCGATTATCCGGATTCAGATTTTAACGGATATAGGATATTTGAATTCGGATATTTTCAAATATGGATACAGATACGGATAACTTTTTTTATCGAATACGGATACGTTTCGAATTTTGAACTGGATATGGATACAGATTCAGATAATTATTCGAATCCGAAACTTTTGAATTTTCAGATATTCGATAAATATGTCAGTCCAAGTCCATTGTATTTATGTTTCTTTTTTTTATAGCTGAGTAAATTAATTATTTAATTGTTTCAATTATTTATAATATAAATTATAAAGACATTACTCATTGCAACATTTTAATTATCCCATTAAATTTATTTTATAATATAATTTAAAATAATTTTATTATTGAATAATGACATATTAACGATTTTTTCATAATGTACTTATTCCATTTAATTATCCGAATTATATCTGTATTTGTGTCCTAATATATCATGCTCATAAAAAGATAAGACATCGTGAGATTCAAAATATTTTTTATTTTTTATAAAATACAAATAAGTAAGATAAAAGCGTATTCCTAACTACGAAGTTCTAAAATTAGTAAATACCATTATCTCCGGCAATGGTGCTAAAAAGCTTGAAGTAAAATATCAGTGCTAATAAAATATTCTAGATTATACCTAATTTTTTCGCAAGCACACAACCTAGTCGGTTCGTACTTGGGGTGTCAAATTCTTATGGACAATTCGATCTACTGATTCCTTCACTGTTTTCTAGTCTAAGCAGTTCGTAATTGGGTTAGAATTTATTAACTATTGATTAATAATAAAAAAGGTTCTATGCTTAATTAATACAAAGTTAATTTGTAAGAAGAGTCTAAGGCTTTCAAGTTACTACTCTCGACTCGTTCATTTACCTACTCAGATGATAAGCAATGTCTATTTTGTATGAGAGTACTATATCGAATTTAGAAAGTAAATCAAGTTTCTTGAATTTAACGTCATATCCGAATTATCTTCGGTATTTATTATCAGATACAAGTTTTAACAATTTAGATTATTTAAATATATACAATCAACTCAACGACTTAAATTCACACTTCTTTCCTTGGTACTTGATGCAAACTTAAAACTTAAACTGATTAAGCTCCTAAATCTTTGCCTAACCTTTTGGTATCGACATGAATTCAGATTGTTCCTAAGGTCTAGGTTATAATTTCTAACTTTTCAATTAATGAATTAAAACCCTCACATTTTCATAAATTTAACTATGAAGATTATGTAATTTAATAGAAACAATTCATCACAAAATAAATAGAATAAAACATATCCGAATAAGTTAAACAAACGAGTTTTGAGTTACAACCATAAACCTTGCCAAAGATTAGTCGGCTATGACAGAAAAGAGAGAAAACAAATTGAAAATAGTAATACAAGTCATGAAAAAGAAGTGAGAAACGCTAAACTGAATATCTCCGTAGAATCTCTTCTCTAACGATCTTCTTCTCTGCTTCCTCCTTTTCTAGGCACCTTTTCTCTCTTTTAGCCTCTCTCGACAGTTAAAACTTTTGTAAAAATGAAGCATAAGATCAAGTATGTTCAGATATGTCTCCTTTTAAAATCTATTTCAAATTCAAATTTAAAATTCTGAAATCTCTCCCAAAAGTTGCAAGTTTTCTTCTAAAATTAGTCTAAGTACCAATCTGAATGTTCTACAGCAAAATTACGGCTCACAACAGATTTGTTGTGTCTTGCAACACCTTTGCATCACTAGGAACAATGGAATTTGGCTAAGTACCAAGCTCTCTCTCTCTCTCTCTCTCTTGAAGATCGAATTTAGTGGCTCGCAACAGGTTTATTGCGCCCTGCAACAGCTCTACAATCCCCTTGTGCAACATTGTAGCTGAAAATAGCTGAGTATATCCCTCTAGACTACACCGACCTTGTTAGGGGGAGATCCAAGATTTCCGTCAGGAGGAGCAAGATCTATATTTTTTCCAGGGGGCAAAATGATGCACATTTGGCAAAAAAAAATATACATGGTTATTTTGCAAAAAAAAAAAATCCAGGGGGGTGGCTGGCCCCTGGCCTCACTTGGCTCCTCCCTTGACCTTGCGGCTCGCAACAAATTTACTATGGTTCGCAACCCAGTTTCCTGTTGCGCAACACTTGTATTTTGTCATAACTTTTTTATTCGAACTCTAATTTTGAGGATTCAAAGTGTGGCGTGAAGCTACGAACAAACTCTATATATTTGGCATGAGACCTTTGACATTCCATTCTTGATTCATGCAAGAAAATTGCATAAAATTATGAAAGTATCTTGAAGTCGTACGAAACAAAGGCAAATAAAACTAAAACTATAATTTTTTATCTAACTTCACAAAGAAACCCCTAAGTTATATATATATGGTTTGCGGTTATCATAGTGCCTCATGTTGCAATGCATTATTATCAAGAGCACAACTCCCCACTTGGCTCTGACTACCATGGGCAATCGATGGCACTGACTGGGATGGGGTGCATGGAAAGGTAGCATGTCTTCCACTACAGTTGGTCCCTTCATCCATACCACGCATGACTATCCGAAGTGATATGTTCCTTTTTTTAATACATGGTAAACATCTCTAGTATTTGTGACTCAGAAACTAACTCAACATCGTCTAGCCCCTATATTCTTGGTTTTTGACAATTGTCCCAACTTATCTCATCGGATAAATAATTAATCAACTCACATAATGAAAATTTATCTGAATCAACTACCCAGCTTAATGTCCTTTCCTTAACATATGTTTTTCTCACGTAATTCTGTTTGATACAAAATCCTTCGATCTTGGACTCTATTTTAAAACAGATTGCTAGGTCAATCCTATAAAAAATTATAAACAAAAAGTTATCAATGCTAACTAAAGAATTAAAAAACCAGCAAAGTACCTACTGGCTACAGCCCAATCAAAGGCAAAGTACCAGTTATTATTATAACCCTACTGGTGTTTGGTGCTGCTACCTACTGGCTACAACCCAATCAAAGACAAAATACTAGTTATTATTGGTTGTTCCTATTGTCTTGTAGAGTATGTAATGCAACTTAATTGTGCAACTTAATTGTGAATCATGTGTGCTCAAAGAAACTGTTCAAAAGCAGAGAACTCTCAAGTGTCAAAATTCACAAATCTTGTGTTGCACAGGTGCGATTGCGAGTATCGTGTCCAATGCAGTGTGGATGCGATGATACGTCAATTTCAAAAAATCTTAAATACGGGTGTGTCTATATATAATAAATTTAAATACAAAAATAAATAATATTATAAACAAATAAATAAATAAAAATCATCATAACTTTAATACATATATATGTCATACTCTATAGAAGCACAAGTGAGATTTGGTAGTGATCCTTTGACCTATTGGAGAACAAAAGGTCTTGGGTTCAATTGTCACCCAAGAATAAATTTTGCATGAATTTTGAGAGAATTATAAGTATGCAGCCGCACCCGAGATGCACATAGCCAGTCAAACCTATTAAAATAATAGAGTGTGTCACGTGACACACCCGATAAGCAAATGAGCCGCACCCGCATTTGATATCGATTCTTCAATGTATTGGAAGAATTTGGATAACATAGCACATACATTTCTCTTTCCAAAAACAGAGAACTCTCAAGCCAACAAGAGTAGCCAAAAAAATTATTAATACTAACTACATTTTTACTCACTGACAATACTTGCTATTATTTCATTCTATACTATTATTTTTACTCAAGAATTGAAATTCAATGTAAATGAAACTCCTACCCAATAGAATTTTCCATCTGAAATAAAATAATTCTTCAATTCACATCTTCCCCTTCTCTTATTTGTTGTACTGCTCCAGACAAAAAAAATATCAGAATTGAGAGGAAGAGGAACACCAGAAAGAACATTCAAAAATAATTGTTGAAGAAGGATCAGAATTTCTGGCGATTTTTTTGAACAATATTGGTCAATTCCTGGCTATTTCTGACAGTGCTACTATAATAGTGAAGATTTTGAACAATATTTTGGGTTAAAAGTGAAATCATGAAGAAAATAAACAATAGAATAGTGAAGATTTTGCTCTATATTTGTCATTGGATGAACAATGTTAAATTTCTGGCGATTACCTGACAATTTTTGGCGATTTTCTCTTGGCTTGAGATGATCACTGCCACTGGAAAACATATCCGAATAGGAGAGAAACGAGGTACTGGCGGAGAGGCGACGGTTTCTTAGGGTTCAGTCATCTAAAGAGAGGAAAAGATATGAATAGGAGGGAAGGTGATATGAACTGGAGGAGGGATTAGTTGATAAGCTCTGAGGGCATTTTTGTCATTGATGCAACCATTGATTTTTTTAATTCTAAAATTATACATCAAAATATCATTAGAGACAAAATTAAAAATAAAGTTATTTTGCAGTGGTATTTTTCAGAAGTAAAACGTTGCAGTGACATTTTTATAATTGACAACTTTAGAGTGGCAAATATATATCCAATTCTTCTTACATATTTTGATTTCTATATTATATGATAGTTCACAAAATATTTCTGTAATGATCAGTGCTGTCATCAGATATATTCGCTATTTTCTGACATTATACAAAAGTCAAATTTGAATTTTTTTTTCTTTTCTTTTGTTTTTTTACCCTTCTAGATTGCCCGTTACAACAATTCCCACAAAAAGGTGGACAACAAGATTTTATTAGCTAATAAAAAACCAATCAATAAGAGTAGAAATAAATAATGTCTAGTTAAATCAGAGTCAAAATTAGTGGCACAGAAATTGCTGAATAAACGAAGACTCGACTGTTATTGATATATTCTTAAAATACTTTTAACCTGCGTATGCCTGTGTAAATATGGCTGTCAAACGTTCAAAACGGCAGCGGAACAGCGTCGTTCCGTTTCGTTGACGGAACAAAAAAATCCTTTCGTTTCCGTTCTGTTTCGCACAGAACAGCGATTTTCGCGAAAATTACACTGAAACGGAACGGATTTCACTTCCGTTTTTGTTTCACTGAGTTAAACGAAACAAAAATATCTTCCGTTTCCGTTCCGTTTTGAACGGAACGGAACGAAAATGTCCGAAACGAAAAGATATTGACAGCCCTACGTGTATTGCTACTGGTGGCTGGATAATGGTCAGAATGCTTGCTGCTCCTTTTTCAGAAGAATGGAGCAATAAAATAAAATATATAAAAGAGTAAATATAACTGTCCCCCCAGTTTCTGTCCCCCTTATGCGTCCCCCACTCAAATGCAATGATAAATTATTTTTAATTCTTTGTATAAATAATTTATTGAACAAATGCAATGATAATCATTTTTAGTATAAAGACTTATACTAAAAAATATAAAGACTACTACATTTGAGTATAAAAACTTATATTGAAAGCGTGTAAGGAGACTTGTAAGGGGAAACAGTTAATCGCTTCCTATATAAAAAGGTCTGACAATGACATCAAGTTATTATATTGCCAAATTGAAAATGTTATAGCTTGTAAAATTAAAAATGTTAAATAATTACAGGTCGGTTACATTCAAAAAAAGAAATTACAGGTTGGAGAGGTCAAAAGCAGACATGATTGTTATTTGAGGCCATGAATCAGATTATAATGGTAGGAAAATGTTTTTTTTTAACTTACCATGTTTTAAGTCAGAAGAAATGATGATTGTGATAGATTTAGGGAATCAATGTTAATATTCAGTCAGTGGAAATAAAATTCAATCAAATATTTCTCCAATTGAATTTCGTCTTTAGCGGATGTTGGGTTAGAATTCAATATATAATGTGACATGACTTTTCTACTTCACTTTCAGAGATCAATGATCAAGTCTCTGTTTTTCAGTGTTACACATTCAATTCTTCACTTTCAGAGATCAATGATAAGTCTCTGTTTTTCAATGTTACACATTCAATTATTCCGCATGTTGGTACTAAATTAAGGGGCGGATATAGCAATGCAAATAAGAGAGAATAAAGAAGAGAATGATAGATCAACAGAAAATCAACCATTATTCGTTAGCTACATTGAAAATATATTTATGTTGAGCTGAACTGTAATTAGATAATACTATAACATTGGATAACAATTAGGTTTTGAAGTTAGAATCTTGACCAAGAAAGCAATTTTGATTTGCAAGTGGATATCTAATCTCATGATAAAAAATTTCTTCACAACAAGACAGCCACGAGCTACATGTAAGATCTGCATCTATGCTCCTAACTGGAAAATTTGCTTGAATTAGCTTCTTCTAGAAGAAAAAAATGATATGCATTAACATTTAACATTAACACTAAATTAAATAATAAATATGCTGTCGTCAAAATCGCTCCTGTCTGGCTAATAATTCTTATTCATTCTTTTCCAACTGGAAATTTTAATCGTTGAGCTCTGTCTATTGTGGTGAATTGGCGGACCTATGTTTGGGCAAGCCCGGACAAGTGTTCGGGCTTGTTTTTCAAAAAAACGCGAATTTTAGTGTATTTTTAGTTATTTTGATAGTGAAAAAATGAGTTTTTAATAATATTAATGGATTTTAGCTGGTTTGTGCCTGGGCTTGATCTCAACCTCAGTGTCCGGACTCAATTGTGCCCGGACTTAAAAAGCCTCTGAATCCGCCTCTGACTGATGATACACAAAAATTTCATAGAAAAGGTCTAAGATCAAGCTTTTAATGTGATGGCTATTTTTAAGAGGGGGGTTTTCAAAACAAATTTGTGTTCTAAATCTACAAACAATGTATAAAATATAATTAATTTGATCGTAAAACTTACTGATTTATCAGTGCCAAAAGTTACTTATGAGATCCCTAAACTACACAATTAAGATGCCATAAACGACCTGATGTAGAGTTACTCCAAAGAATTCAACCACATAAAATAGGTCAAATATTCTTTGGTGCACTTTTTTTACATCAGAGGTGTGCGCTTTTATTTGAATCGTCGGATTAAGATTAGACGCTCGACTGCCGACAATACGATGCAGAAAGAATTTTTGTATTGTTAAATCAGAATCGTCAAAAATAGATCAGACGGTCTAGAAAAAAAAGGCACCCTCTGGTGCGAAAAAAAGGCACCGTCTGGTGTAGCAAATGATATCATGTGAAAGCTTGACGGGAAAAGAGAATTCGACGATTATAGCAAAAGATCGCTTGTCATTCGGCGGATGAATGGGCCAAATGTGAAGAGGCCCATTTCTTTACCTATGGATTGGTCTAAAAGAGAACTATTAAATATTGATTCTTTTTCTCTAGTATGTATCACTGGAGAACCGTATCTTCTGATGCATTTTTTGCACCAGAAAAGTGCACTTTTTATCTGGACTGTCCGACTTATTTTCAACGTTCTTACAAAGACCTCTGTATCATATCGTTGGTGGTCAAGAGTCTGATCATAATTCGACGATTCAGATGAAAGCACACTGATGTGGGTTGTTAGTTACAAGTAAAAACTTTTAAATTCACCCAACTTGGTAGCAAGTATACAATCTTGTCGTGTAATACTTAGGGATCGTTTCACAGGAACAAGTTGAAATATTAGATCTAACCTGTAATTTACTTAGTAAAATGAGATTTACAAGTGTTTCGTTGTTGAAAATTGTTTTGTTTTGCAATTTTAAAGGAAACTACGATTTTAAAATGAAATTCTAAGTTTTAATGAGAAGTTGTGATTTCGTAGGGATTTCTATCCACTATTGTTATGACTAGTTGGTGTGATGAATTTATTCTTTTGTTTATGAAGGCACAATTAGGTTTGGTAGGTATCAAGGGATATTTCTATGTTAATATCATCTTCAAGTTAATATAAACGTCACATCTCGATACTTAGTCATACTAGCCTAAAGTCATTAAGCTCGTTTATTGTCCTAACTGATTCAGAAAACTATATTTCACCTCACGGTACTTGACATAATTTTCTAAACAATTAGGTAAAGCATGTATAAGACAAGCGTCACCTCAATGTACTTAGCCTATCAAATACCCTATACCTTATAATCAGGACTCAATATCCAATTTCTCAATTGCAAATATTAATTCCTAGAATTTCATGTGATTTTGATTAAGTCCTCACAATCAAGTAATAATAAAGCATCGATCATAACAAAAACAAGAAAATATGAGATACAATCAATTAAGTCATAGCAAAAGTTTCAAGTACATCCCACCTAAAATTCTAGAAAAACCTTCAGTTGAACATAACTGAAGCGCAAGTCAACAAAATACAAGTAAAAAATCTAAAGAAAAGAAAAAATACAACTTAAAACTGAATTGTCTTCTTCTTCCTTCTTCTCTCTTGCCTTGAATCTCCTTGTAAACTCTAGAATTCTCTGCTCTAAAATCGTGATAAAAAAAACCTAAACACAGACATGTACTTATACTAGAGATAATTCCTAAATATAGAACTTTAAATTTGGAGGGAAGCTGGGAAGGTCTCATACGGCCGCAATGAACTCTGATTATGGTCGCAAGCCTTGGAACTGCTTGAAAACCCAAGAAAGCTGCTCTAGGAAGTTGTATTGCGGTCGCAAAGGTCGTGATTTGCGGCAACAATTGACTTGGACAAAATCTGGGTCTTCTCTATCTGGAGGATGGAAGATCTCTTGCGGTCGCAGGGCTTCTCTGTTGCAACCGCAATGGCTCAAAAACTGCTCAAAACTGCATAATACATGCTCTGTAAAAGTTGTTTGCGGTCGCAACGAAGGTCTATTGCGGCCGCAATAGAGTGTGGGAACCGTCATGCTGAAAAAGTGGATGTTCTAGAAAAGTGGTTTGCGACCGCAATATGTACTGTTTGCAGCTGCAATTGATTTGGCTGAGGCGCGACGTTCAGTAGACCATAATTTCTTCATTCGAACTCCAGTTGAGGCGATTCAAAGTGCGTTGCAAAGCTAAGAACGAGCACTATAATTTTGAAACATCATCTTGGACATTCTTGTTGAAATTAATTTAATTAAATACAATAATATATAGAATTATATGTGATATAAATATATATTGAATAATGAATTGTCAATTATTTAATCAGGCCCGTTACGAAGTGATCAAATTAAGTATTATTTACGGGTTTTAATATTTATCATGAGAAGTGTGGTCTTTAATGTGTAGAATGAGTAGTAATAACTTTATGATTTAGTGATGGTCTCAATTATATAAAGTTATTCGAATAATACAATTATGCTATTAGTCACCGGAGAACACAATTTAATACGACAATATTCTGCAAATAAGAGAATATCCGATATAAGCAAGTTCTGATTTTTATTCTATATTAATAATTCATTAATTAATTAATTCCCTTGTGCATCTTTATTTGGTTGGATGTATCATCATTCATGTATGTACACAGGCACCATTTTGATGAGAATCAATTAAATGCCCTGTACATTCAGTACAGGCGCACTATACAGGTGCCTTCTCAATGCTCACATAAATGATGCCTTTTCATTTGCACCTTTCAGAAACGCTTGATTAACTGAAATTAAATGTGCTGGCATTTAATCCTTTTGATGCGTTGGTGTCAAGAGATGCATATACACTCTTTGGTACAGATGCACCTATTTAAATATGCATTTTTATTGAATTCAAAGAGTCCGCTTAGAACTCTCTTACAGCGCATATTTTTTGGACTCTCTGTCTCTCGCTTTCGTACAGATTAATAAGAAGGATTTCATAGGAATCATTAAGTAATTATTGAGAGAGAAAAGAGCAATCAAGTATAAAGAAATTTCGATACAGAACTTGCAATTCGGATATTCGTTTTGTAGAAGACGTTATGTTGTCGCCTCTCTCTCTTTTCATCGGACTTGAGAGGGATTACACGGAGACTAAAGACTTCCGGTGATCAACGATGGTTGTGTCTTTCCGAAAAATCAAAAGCTACGGACCGAAGTACTTCGATTTTCAAATTAGAGGTTATCTAGAAAGATCTTGAATTAAATACAATTCTATCAAATCTAACTCTTAATTTCTACAATAAAACGTACATAATTAGAGTAGTACCTTGAACTCTTATAAAACTAACAAAACAAATCTATTTTAACCTAAATTACTTCTAAAATGATATAAAACTTATCAATTTGCAACAAAAAATCTAGTAATTAACATATATAACTCGGACTTATCACACACCCTCTAGTGTAAAAAAAGTGCATCAGAGGTTATTTCCCGTAATACTATGTGAGTGCTATGAAATACCAACCAGATAGAAGAAATATATTTGAAAAAATGAAAGAATATGTATTTTGAAAAACTACATTAAAATGACAGAACCAACCAGATACATCGGAATTTTCCAAATTTGTGACATAAAAAGAGATTAATATGATATATACACTTCCGTCCAACCTAATTTAGGTTATAATCTTTAGACAGGAGATCAGTGAACCTGTGACTTCAAAATAGATTAAATTTTAGAGGTAATGATAAGCTTGTTGTTCCAAACCTGCACTGAACACACCCAAACAGCTAGCTGTTCTTTATCTAATCTCAAGTACATTAGAAAATATACTTTTTATGCGAACTAAGTTTAGAAGTTAAACAATAATTTTCAACAGTAAAATAGCTTGAATCTTAGCTGAACCGAGATGCCAATCAGTCATATGAATTACGATCGGAGTTAACAAATGCTCTTAATATTTATGCTCAGGTATATGAGTATCCGGAATTGTAAATAGTATACAAGTGACGTTCATATAAAATGCATGTTGCTTCCGCTTGCACGAGGTTCAGGAAAGGATTCGGACTATTTTGAGGTTTTTGTACACAGTCTTTCCTGCATTTTTGTAAGAGACTGTTTTCAGTACTCAAACATGTGATCTCGTGGTCGCAGAATTGGATCTGGTGTTACGCGACACCGGTGTAGTGCAGCAAGTGGGTTGTCTGATCTTTCTTGCATCAAGATTTGTGCCAAAGTTTAAAGACTTCATGATTCTCATTGCTGGCGGTCGATCTGAACCGTTGATTTCCTGTAACGTGGTACTGCGTTACCGCGAATTCGAGTCACATGATCACATGACGATAACTTTACCGTTGCGCCTAAGACTTCTCCTTCAAGTGATGTTCATATACATATTTTCATGTCATTATATATAACTTTGAAGAATATCCCATGTTTGTTTGGTTGAAACATAAAGTTTAGGTGTAACTTCTATGTAAAAATTACGGCACCATAATTATTCTTTTTTGCTTGAATTGACAGAATAAGAAAAAATAATAATGATAGCAAAGTCAATTGGAATAATTATTATAATGAAAATATCATTAATAATAAATTATTTTTGTTATATTCTTCTTCCTACTACTACTACTATTATTATTATTGTTGTTGTTGTTGTTGTTGTTGTTAAATAATAGAAACAATAATAATTTGAATTGCGAATTGAGAGGAATAATTTGTATCCCGTTGCTTGGATTCTTAAGTTAGGAAGTCATAATTTTTTCCTATATCTTTATTTTTTTTACATAAGGAGACCTGGTGTTATTTTCGACATTTATTATTTTTCAAATATTTTTTACGAGATTATGTGCTCATAGAGAATTGAACGTTGAACTCGTGAACCCTTAAAACTCATCTTAGTTAGCTATCACTATACTGCTTGATCGTTTGCAATTTTTTATTATATCTACATATGTCTTCTTTATTTATTTTTTATTTATTTATGTTTGACTTCTATTTTAAGTGAAAAATAGAGACTTTTTTGTTCCTCTACGCTCGAATAAAATATGAACTATAAAAGTTTAAACAATGTAAATTTGAATTGGTATTTTTTTGGTCCTATACATACGAATATACTAAATTGTCGGAAAATGGTGCTTTAAAAAAGTTTCAAAAAAGCAATGAATTAAAAAAAAGGTTGAACGGTACACCGCACGTGAATATTCTAACAAGCCCATTACATTTTTTGGGGATAAAAACAAACAACAGAGCACGCGCACAAACGGGCCCAAGAAGAGCGACCAAGTATAATATCAGAATCTCGATTTTTTGTTTCGACTTCCTAATAAAAACTTCAGTACATGTGTCTGTGTCGGTAGAGGTGGCAAATCGGGCCGGTCGGGTCAGTTTGAATTCAAAAGATTATTGGGTCACGAGTCTGATCAGATCGGGTCGGGTTGGATCGGGTCTCGGGTTGTCATGCATTAGTATTTGTCGGGTTTTGAGTCTTTCGGGTTCGAGTCGGGCCGGATTTCAATTATCTAGTTTCAGGTATTTTTCGAGTTTCGAGTCTTTCGGATCGGGTTTCAATTATCTAGTTTCAAGTATTTCTTAGGTTTCGAGTCTTTCGGGATCGAATCGGGTCGGATTTCAATTATCTCATTTTGGGTTTTGGGTCTTTCGGATTCGAATCGATTTAAAAGATTATCGGGTCACAAGTCTGATCAAATCTGGTCTAGTTGGGTCTTGGATCATCCTGCGTTGGCATTTGTCAGGTCTTTCTCGAATTTCGAGCCTTCCAAGTATGTAATTATGTATCTTGATTATTTTTTCAATTACTTTGTTATTATTTTACTTATATTTATTCATATCAGTTACGGTCCCAAGGATGCAGAAATCAATAAATCTGCATAAGGATAGATTGACTTGGTTGAACCATCCCCTAGCTTGATTGTGTTGAGCCTTTAAAACAAATTTGCCAATTAGACTTTGCATATACTTTTTTATTTGCTCATATTTTGTTTCGTGAATAGACGGCTAAGTGAGATGAATAATTTATGATTATGGAGTATCTATCACTAAGATCCGCACACAATAGAGCAGATGGTAGATCCAGTATTCCAACAATTCAGTTTGAATTGTATTTTGATTAGGTATTTTTAATAGGAGTAATGAAACTGAATATTTTGATATTTTGTAAACTTTGGGTGTTGAATTGATATATGAGTTGTCTGTATATTTCAAGTAAACTTATGCTGTTATTTTCTATCGAGTTAAATCGTTGGGATTATATTATGTATCAAGTAAATCTTATTTGTTATTTGACTGGAACTATTAAGTCATGAGCAAGCAACTTTGGTATTTTGGTAATGAGCAAGCAACTTTATATGGATACTTAGTTCATATTTCTGTGCATATAATTTTTTCGGAGCCACAAATACTAGATACCAAAATTACAACTTGTAATTTGTTACATGAATAATATTTTTGCCACTACAACTCTACAAGTGCACCAGTAGTGATGTTTAATTTAGACCCAAAAATAAATAAATAAATAATTTAGTTTAATGATGATGCATCTATATGCATTAATTGATTTATCCTTAAGAAACAAAGATTAAAATTGATGAACTCAAAACTTAATTTAATGGATTTTAACTTTCACTAAATAAGTTTAATTTTTAAACTAAATTAATATACTAATTTGCATGCAAATGTTATCATTTAATATTTTTACTTATTGAGAGTATGAAAGCACAACTCATTTACATCTAAAAAAGAAGCCACTAAGATTAAAAAATTAATTAATGCGGTAAGCTATGATACTAAGCTGAAGCGCTACTTGACAAGTCAATTGAACAAGTGTCCTTATAAAAAAATTCATGTGATCTTGGATCATTTCGAGTTTCGGGTCATGTCGCTCCAAGTTGGATATCGGATCATCTGATCTCGGATCTTTTCGAGCTTCGGGTCATGTCGGTCCAGGTCGGGTCGGGATCGGGTGATTTGATGTCGGATCTTTTTGGGTTTCGGGTCATACCAAATCAGGTTGGGTCGGGTATCGGGTCATATGATGTCGGATCTTTTCGGGTTTTGAGTCATATCAAATCAGGTCGGTTCGGGTATCAGATCATCTAATATCAGATCATTTTTGAATTTCGAATCATATCGAGCCACTTCAAATCGGACGAGTTTGTCGGATCGGGTCGGTTCTGGCAACTCTACGTGCCTGTGTGGCCAGAAAGCGTTCTGTCAAATTTGCAAACTTTGAAGTTCGTGGTAATTCATATCACAAAACCTTCATCTTGTCATCTACAATCCAAAACACGTGGTGTGTTTTTGGACCGTTTGAAGCAATAAACGACAATCACATCCGGACATCCCCCTGAGAACAACACATCCTTTGCTTTAACATGGAGTCTTTTAGAAAAGAACCACATTTTTTCTTCTTTTAAAGACATCCTTTTAAAAGATCATGCATTGAATTTTGATACCGATTAATTAATAATTATCTCATCTTAATATTAATTAAGAAATATTAAAAAATATCTTTTTGTCAATCATCTAGAGATTGACTCTTATTTATTTCTAGCTTGCTCAAGTGTCCAACTTTGATTGCTGTGAATAAATACTTTTTGGGAGCTTTAAATGGACCTCATATCCACACCTTTCCAGAATAAATATTTGTACATACTGCTGTGTCATATATCCATTAGCTGTCACCTCTCTCTCTCTCTCTCTTTCTCTTTTTTTTGAAAAGCTTGGCAGTAGCTGCCAAGGTCTGTCTCTTTCTCTCCCTTTCGAAAGTTGCCATCACCTCCCTCTCTCCCTTTCTCTCTCTCTCATCTTGGAAGAAAGATAGCTAATCGGGCACCAATCTCTTTTGCTTTACCAAAATTAATGGAGCTCGCTGTTTTTTTAGTGGCGCTCTTGGCCATTGTTCAGGCATCAGGTAAGCGTGCCATCTTCTAATTTAACTTGTATGTACTGGTTTTATCTGAAAAAAACTTCTATTTATTGATTATTAGTTTATTACATATTTTTTTAGTTTTTTTCCTTTGTATCCCCCTTTGGAAATAATGTGAAAGCCATTAGAAGAATGGTTAGTATGTTACTTTCGTTGATACTTGATAGAATGGATAATTTTATTTTATTTTTCATTTGGATTTTCATTGCAGTACATCTTCCAAAATAAAATAAAAAAGAAAGAAGAAAGAGAATTAATTAATGAAAGAAAAATAAAAATGAAAAAAAAGAATATTTTTATAGTGTTAAAGCCTGAACAACAGCTAATTGCTTGTGTTACCAGTGGTCGAGTGTAGTCAGTACTGGTAGCGGTTAGACACCAATATTTACCAGTATCAAATTCGTTAATTCAAGTTGTGATACATTTTGTCAAGGGATTTATCAACCAAATTTGAAATCATCTTCTTTCCGGTAACAAAAATTAGTTCCCTTTTTTTCTTTCCTTACTATTATTGATTTTCACCAGTAATTTTAGCAACATTATATTACTATCTAATTGCTTTCTTTTACATGTTAGATGCAACATGGTGTGTGTGCCGGTCGGATCTGAATGATACCGCATTGCAAAAGTCCATAGATTATGCATGTGGGAACGGAGCAGATTGCACACCGATTTTGCAAAATGGGGCCTGTTATAACCCAAATAATGTAAAAGCCCATTGTTCATATGCTGCCAATAGCTATTACCAGAGAAAGAATGAAGATACTGCCAGTTGTGATTTTGGAGGCACTGCCGTTACTACTAATAACGATCCAAGTGAGTTTCTAATTCGAAAATAAATTCAGGGGGCATGCCATTGAAAGAGAATATGGTCTATTACTTGAGAAAAAGCATCTACACCTGTGTGGGCTAAATGTGCAAATCAAACCAACCATAACTGTTACTGAATTGGTCTTCAATGTACTAATCATATGTTTTTCACCAGGTACGAGTGGATGCACATATCCTGCAACTCCTAGGTAAGACATTATTGTTTTGTATCGTAATTCCGCTTCGAAGTTTCGGAATTGTTATTTTTGCTTACAAAATTGATGTTTCAGTACAGGATTATTATAAAAAGTTTTATTTGTGTTATGTAATCACTAATCAGTCATGTCTAGTGCATTACAGTGTTGTAGTGTGCTGGGTTGTGCTTTATGTTGCTGTCCTAGACTCCCTAGTACACAATTACAAAGGGTTATATTCCCATCCAATGGCCTCTCTTCCTTGTTAAATACAATTTATAAATTCACCAATCAGTTGACAACAAATGGCCTAGCTAGTAAGACCTGGACAAACATTCTCTGTCCCACAAACCAGAAAAAAGGAACTTTTATGTTCTCACTTTTTTCAAATTAAATTTGGTAATCTGATAGAGCACCAACCTGGACATTGGGTGAATTGTTCACATAATAAAGATCAGGAGTGGATCATACACTATCTGGTCTTTGTTAACCAAATCGCCTTTAAAATTAACATGTTTCGTTCTTTCAGTGCCGCAGCTGCAGGTTCATCAGGTTCTACAAATGGTACCTCTATGCAACCTAGTGGGTCTGTGTATGGATTGGGTCCATCTGCAGTGCCAGATAACACCAGTTCAGGTTTTCGACCTGAAACCTGGTCTGCTCTTTGCATACTATCTTTTCCATTCTTACTAACAGTGTTTATGCATTGTAAGGCTTGAGATGATATTTCTGTTATATGCAGTAGTTTTTGTTCACATTAATATGTGTTTTTTTCATTTTTTTTCCTTTTAGTTTTAGGCCCCTTGTTTTATGTGTTTGCATTTCATTTTGCTTTGTATATGTGTGGAGACAGATGCTGGTGAATTATTAAAAGCCCTATATTAGGTGTGGCTCTGATGTGAATCTAGAAAATCTTGGAATATTTTTGTTTTTCGTATATTTTTCAAATGCATGATGGCTGTTATCAGAAACCCAAAAAAAGGAAATGAAAACAGAGAAACAAAGTTCATATATTTTTCATGTTTTCTGCACTCTAATATGTTACAAATCTGACAGCAGGGCTTGCCATTTGCAGTTGATGATTGATAACTGCATTTTATGATCAAATCCAATTTATTCCTAACATGCTCAATCCTCAAGCGTCCAATTTTAAATGCCTTGTTTATACTTGGAAGCTTGAAATTGAATCATATCTCCACCCTTTTCCAGTACATACTGCTGTCATTCACAGATATGTATCTGCTACGATTTTGAATGTAATTGGAGAGCCTCTTATTTCAATATGAACCATACGATTTAAAATAGACGGACGAGATGATTCGATTGATTATAGGAATTTTTCTTTCGATAAAAATATTCTGGTGTCAAGCCCCATAAATTGAAATCAGCCTCATCAATTACCCATTCCTCTATCATTCTTAGCTTGTTGTTTACCGACCCCTCCACATACTGTACCATAGTACTAGTTGTATGTCCAGCATGTGCTATGTTCATCCCATTTATATATCTGCAGCATAACATTGCCAATATATTATTCTTAGCAAATTCAACCTGAT
The DNA here is from genome assembly GCA_964058865.1 of Eleocharis quinqueflora. Lineage (NCBI taxonomy): Eukaryota > Viridiplantae > Streptophyta > Magnoliopsida > Poales > Cyperaceae > Eleocharis > Eleocharis quinqueflora. The sequence continues at coordinate 68,719 of CAXKVX010001525.1, forward strand.
GTGCCTTGAGTAAAAATGCTAAGATTATGAGAGGAAGGGTAAATTATTCACTTGGTGTGCCAGCTTGGGAAGCTCAGTTTATAGGGAAGTGGAGGTTGCAGGGAATTTTTTTCCCTTATGTATTTTTAGATATAGGTTCTAATACAGGCATCTTTTTCTGAAATTACTTGTTCAACAGATAAGCTGCTATTACTATACTTGCAATAGATGACTGTTTCCATGCAACTTGGCCATTACTACCATGGGTCAGCTTACATCATACTCGAAGTACCAGAATTCAGGGTCCTTCTGCCAGAGCACATAGACACCATACTCGCTGTCTCCCTTCAGTCTCATGCCTTCGTCCTCCATCCCTGTGTGCAGCTCTGAAGCACTCATGTGTATCTTCCCGACTGCATACATGCTCTCAACTGATTGCAGTACCACCTGTCCGCCTGTTGCTGGTATGGATTATGTACTTGGCTGTTGATGCTCGCTTTTTCAAAATTCAAGACCAGGAAGTCGATTGGTATGTCATTTTATTTATCTAACAACAAATTGAAAAAAATAATAATAAAATGACATACCAATATAAGGAAGGAAATTGTGGGCATTGCGTGCTGTGTTTTGTTTAGTTACAGATGACAGATTCTGCGGTACTCTTAGGCAATGTTCTAGGGATAAATTATTTCATGTAAACCTCTTAAGCATTATATATGTACTGTCTAACATCAACCAAATGGTTGTCTGTTCTGAATTTGCTAATTTTTTCATAACTGAAATTATCTCTCTACCTACTTTTACCCAGAAGCCAGGGAGTCGGGAGTTATATTGATGGACACAAAGACATTTATTTTCACCATGTCTGTGAATGCCAGTGTTATGTATTAAATTTTTATTTGGTTAAAATAACTACAATTCACTGACAAGGCATTTCTCAGATTATTTAGATTGCAGAATATGCTTACAGATAGGTGGGCTCTCCCCCACTTGTTTCAAAAGAAGAAGAAAACGAATATGCTTACAAATATTTAATATGTATGCGGCAATGTGATACAAATGGTAACAGATCCATGTATCTTTAAGCTTTCTAAAGAAAGTTGGCATTTTCTAAAATGCAAATAATCTTACAATGGAGCTATCACGGATGGACCGTGAGAAAGCACGATCAAGTGGGATGGGGCAAGGGATGAGTGGGGCGCCGAGCTTCAACAGCAGCTGAAGCTCAGCATTTGTTGCAGCTAGAGAAAGCACGATCATGTGGCACTGGTGCATGCCTAGTTCACTGATAATTAATAACGGTTTTAACAGAGGAAGAACTTAAGAATTATATCAGAAACATACAAATTATGATGACCTGCTTCTCAAAATAATAAAAAATATTATAGGCAACAGTAATATATTAGAAATACCAGTAAGGTACATTAGTATTAGAAAGTTTGGCTAGTGAAGGCGGCTCACTAGCAATTAATAGTAGCGATACAACAGTAAATGTTACAAGCACAAAAGAAAAAGAAAAACTAACAATCAGTCTAGATTGCTCAAAACTTCCACTTATACATAATAAACATTACAATAATTACCTGAATCAACTCATAATTAATCTCTCCTTTGATATGCTTATTGGAGTGATCTCTGTGTCCCCTCGAAAAGATGAAGTATGAACTCTTCGAGATCATCTGGCCTGTACTTGATATATCGGTCTCGATGCCTAACACCATCAAGGTATGCCCCGTACCTCCCAACAAAAGTTCTATAAGCCTGCAAAACCTTTAGAGATGTTGAAATTCTCAAATCATCCCTAAGTTGCGAATTCGGCACAAGCCAGCCAGTTTGGACTCGGTAGGCCTCTTCAAAACCAGAGTTAAACCCTTTAAACCGCTCCTTGAGCACTCTACTTAATGGAAAGCTAGAACCTTGATGGTAAAACCCCTCATCCCTCAAGAATTTAAGCACTGGGCTCCATGAGGCTCTCTCATAGTTCATAGCAAAAGTTTGAAAACGCCCGTTATGGTACCTAATCCATTTGTCCCCCATAATGCTTCTAAGGTCTGAATCCTTCACTTTTTGCACCATGTAGAAAATGTTATTCATCATGAAAAAGTTTTGCAATGCTTCATCTGAATAAGAGCTTGACCTAGATTCAAGGTTCGATTCGAGTATCATTGCTACTGATGCAAAGTATTCATCTTTTCCATTTTTACCCTCCAAGAGAGCTTCAAGTGTGCTACTGTATGCTGAGAGGGTTTGGATGTAATTCATTACATACCTAGTCACTGGATGCAGTGCTCCATTGTTAGGCACAGTTTTCGACGTGTATAATTGGATGACACTTCTAAATTCAATCAGTATACCTTTGGCAAATTCCCCCAATCTCAACAAAACTTCTCTATATTCTTCCAATATGCTACCATCAATCTGATCGTTGTATAAATTATATACATCTCCTAGCATATCAACCAATGCTTCATACATATCAAGTACCCGGAATAGTTTTTCAGTTTTTGGGTGACCTATTGCAACCGTAACAGGAAAGCTCATGAGGTGAAGCATTGGAACTTAGAGATCTCAAAAAAGCAAGAACTAGCACGACTCTTTGATAAATCGCCAAAAATCAGTTCAATTAAACGCCTTTCACTTGTGAGATAAACTCGAAAAAATATTCTCATAGCCCAATTCCACCTCTTTATCATAGAATTTACTTTGGTCCACTCCATATTTAAAGCCTCTTCAATACTAACTTTTTCAAAACGAAGCTTTAGTAGGATTTCATCTACCGCTTCAATTCTAGCACTTACATAAGCCTCAATCAACTCCTCCTCGTAATTTGAAACAGACATTATTTCGGCAATTGATTTTAAGGTAGGAAGCACCAATGGGTTCACTAAATCGATCACAGATTGCTCAGTGGATAAACTGCTGATCTCAATCTGTGAAACTTTAGATTCAACTAAATCATCTCCAAAAGAGTTGATTGAAAGATCTTCCAAGCTTACTTCAGTAGAACGAGAAGATGTTATTTCAGGCCACACGTGGGATTGTTTATAGTGAACAAGAAGGTTTATGAACTCTTGTTCTATCCTCAACATTGCTTCATGGAGTATACTACAGCTCAATGCCGATTTTTCGGGACTTGTTAGGATTTTGGTAATTTGTTGGATTTTGGTTGTAATTTGCACACTCTCAAATGCTGAGTGAGGTGAATTTGAGTCGAGAGAAAGAAGCTGTTTGTGCAGTCTCTCAAGCTGCCTCTCTGACTCGGCATTTTCGTTGTCATCCTCGTTTTGCTGAAGCTTGCAATTGGGAGTTGCGAAATTTGGCATCATCTCCTTGGGTGGTATCTCAAGAGTTACACTTGTTTAATTCAGTGACAGAAGATCAGCACCAATTGGTTCATGATCCTAGTAATAAGCTCAACACAAAGCTGCTGTCTGATTCACTAGTTCTTAATTTCTCTAACAAAAAAAATCGAGTATAAGAAAGTGCTGACTCAAAAAAAAAGGAAAGAGAAAGAAACAGGAAAACAGGATTCTGTATCAGTTCCTATAATAAAGCTGATATGGCTTATCCTAACTTGTTTGACAGGAACCAAACCAGTGATTCTTTGTTAAATAAAGAAACTTTTTTTTATCGTTTAACTCGTTATTTGAGCACCAAGCTAGGATTTTCTTTAAAGAAAATCAGAAACAAAAGCTTGCAAAAAATTTAAAATTATGTGAATTTAAAAGCTGGACTTACGGAGATAGGAGTTATTAGGGTTGCAACATACCAGCTTATGGGCAGTATAAGAACCAAACTACAATAAGAAAAGAAATTCAGAGAGAGAGAGAAGTCGCAAGTCGGTACCAAAAAATAGTGGAGTCAATGTCAACATTGACAAAGACTTCAAAAAAGAGAGAGGAAGACGGAATCAATGAATCTTGCACTTTTTTGTTTGCACCTGGTTCGTCAGTTCTTATTTTATTCTAATAGTGGGTCTTTAGAGGAGAGGTGTTGGTCTGGTGGGTACACCGTACACCCATCCATGGTTGTACTTGTACCTCTTGATTGTCCTTTTTACTCTAATGGCCGTTAGATTAAAACATTATTCACTTGTTTCTTAATTCCGCTTCTCTCTTATTTATATTAAAAGAAAATTTTTCAAAATGCCACTACAAAAACTTGTAATTGTCAAAATGCCACCACAAATTTCATATTTGTCAAAATGACATTAAAATCAAGAACCTATTTTTTTTATGCCATTATCCTCTTTTAATTCAATTTTAAAATTCTAAACTTCCTTAATACCAATTATACCCCTGTCAGAGTTTTTTTTTTATTTCTGAAATAAATCGAACGGCTAAACAAATTATCGTCTCCGTCTGTCGCCCTCTCCACTCGCCTCCGCCCCTCTCCAGTCGTCTCGCCTCTACCCCTTCTCCATATCAGTTTCGCCATAAGACAAGTTCTAATTGCTATAAATACTGTTTTAATTGTTGATTTCTCTGAGTACTATTTTATTTGCTGATTATTCTTGCTGATTACAGTGGTACAGACAAGGATACTTTGAATATTCTGGTATATTAGAGATTATAGTTGTCGTTCATTTTTTTTTTTGAAGGAATACATAAGTTTTTTGCTCAGAAAATTTACCAAAAGCATGTAATGCTAAGAAATTAAAATCAGGTGTCTATAATTTCTGCAAGTTCCTTATACTGTTAAGTCAGGTGTCCATTTAGTAGTGGTTGCAGGTGGTGCTGTACTGGTTATGGTGTAGGTTAGAAATGATATGTACATTGAATTCTTGCCTTTGGTACCAACGTTGATGCAGTTATGTATTTGATGCTACCAAATGATTTGATGCATCAATTGGTAATGGCCATACCAGATAGGTGGATTGATATGTTGAAGAATAAGATTTTTGGATTGGTCAATGAATGTGATTGTAATTTAGAATCATCTGGCATATAAAGTTATTTCCTTTTTCTTTTTCTTTTCTTAATGCAAGTTTCAAAGATAGATACAAGGATGATTTGGTTTCTGGTAAGGAAGAAGGAAGACAGGTCAGAGTACAATCTGGTTTTTAAGTAGGGGAGGAATTAGGGTTTTACCAAGGTTGTATTGATGTATGGAATTCTGTGATACAAATTAATTCGGAGGGTCAACCTACTATTTTAACTAATGACTTTGAGGAGATGTAAATCTTTTCTATGGTCAATTTTTGTTTTTAGAACTACAATATCGAAATGGTCTCTTCAAAGTTCAAACATTAAAATTTTAATGAGTTTGCTGCCCCTAGTATCTGTTGGGATGTAATTTGATTTGTCGCTAGTGGAGAAGTAATTTCATACTAAATTCCTATACATACTCGTGTAATGGAATACCAAATAGACTTTTGTTGGTTAGTAGGGATGTAGTTTGGTGCCACACCAGCTTCTGGTACCAGAATACCAAATAGACTTTTGATGGTTAGTAGGAATTTAAATGGATGCAAAGGAAATTGAAAAAGAATAAGATAGTGTGGTGGCGAGGTATAATTGGTATTAAGGAAGTTTAGAATTTTAAAATTGAATTAAAAAGAGGATAATGGCAAAAAAATATAGGTTCTTGATTTTAATGGCATTTTGACAAATATGAAATTTGTGATGGCATTTTGACAATTGCAAGTTTTTGTAGTGGCATTTTGAAAATTTTCTCTATATTAAATGTTGATTCTTTCTTTTTCTCTCTCATCTATTATTTTCTTTCAAGTTTCAACTGCATTTAATTGAGCTATTTCGAAAGAGAGCTGATACGTGATACGTAGATATCAATATTGATATCGACTATCGATATCGATGTTATTATGCATATTTAGTTGAGTTATTATGTACATTATTTGAGTTATTATGCATGTTATTTTTTGTACTGAAATAGTTATGCATGTTATTTGAGTTATTATGCACAATATTTTGTTAACATGCATAATAATTTTTTCAGTACAAAAATAATATGAAATAACATGCATAATAACTCAAATAATGTGCACAGTAACTCAACGAAATGTGCATAGTAACATCGATATCGATAGTCGGTATCAATATTAGTATCTACGGAACATTTTCCATTTCGACATGAAAAATTGGAAATTCTATGTTTAGTGCAATTAAAACATTATATTTGAAAAAATTAAAGTTCGGCTAATAAGACCAGATTGGAAGTTAAGTTCTCAATCTCCCATAGTTTGTTATATCCTTAAATTTGTTATATCAAATTATATCATTATATAGTAGTTAAAATGTTTGTGGTGCTATTGACATATCAAATTTATAGTTATTAGACATTTAGAAATATATATATATATATATATATATATATATATATATATATATAATGTTTTAATTATCCAGAAATTGTATGTTCAACGTAAATAGAACAGTATATTTCAAACTGAAAGTGGTAGTACATATTCTTTCTAATGATTTGTATATTGCATCTTCAGCATAATTTAAGTCATATTATCTCAGCTAATTTCATGCCTGACCATGTATGAAACATTTTTAGTTTCTAATAACTAAATATGAATAATTCTAGCACAAGACATATATGGAACATCAAACATAAAGTATTAAAGTATCAAAGTTTTACCGACCATATACTTTAAAAATATTATTCACATAAATAAATTAAAGTTATGAATGCTTTCTAAATTATAAGATATGACATATGTAAAATCTGAAATAACTTAAATATGATTAGTAATTTATCCTGAAGTTATAAGAACTTCATTATAGAAAAACTCAACTTGTTTGATTGAACGTTGAGCATCTTTTAAGATGATCCAAATTTTATAGATATCATATCTAAATAACTGAAAACATATCTACAATTTTAGTATTTTATTTTCCATAATACATTAATATTTACCATAAATTTAGTTAATTATAGGCTAGAATTATATATATTTCAATACTTTACATGATAATAATGGTAGTTATTTATGTATTTTAGTATTAATAAATCTAAAACATTTTGATTTCAAATTCATTTTGACTCTAATTTTCTATCCACAAATATGTCACTCTTATCTATATATATACACAAATAAAATGAAAATGAAAAACAAAATAAGAAAATTATAGTGGCTGGATGGCTGGTGACACAAGAATTCCAACTGCCATATTATTGAATTCACATCCTCAGAAATGGTCAGCTGTAGTGGATCTCCTGCATTCTTACCGCTGCTACAGTAACGAAATTGACCGCACAGTGATTTTGCTACAGTACCAACGAATTTACAGCGTAACAGTGCTGCCCGCTGACTATTTCGGAATCCCGCATTATTTCGGAGGATACGGATTCCATATTGTTCGAAGAAAGAGAAAGATAATGTATTAAAGATGAGTGAGAAATTGAGAATTGAGAATTACGAAGTGTATAATTAATTAAGACATGAAATCGCACGGCTGGAATGCATCTAGACACACCCCTCCTCCTGTCTTTAATGTAAGTAATCTGGCGTATGGTTGAAGGAACCGTGCTTTGATATGAGAACGTGAATCGTGAAAACTGTATCTTTTTGTGTAGCGGGTCAGAGCATGATTCTATGAAATAATGTTCTTAACGAGGTATGGTATAGCCAGAATTTTGAGCTGCAACTCCCAATTGGGACAAGTTTCAATTTTTTTGATGTATTAATTAAGCCTCATTTTTACATCTTCATAAAAAAACCCAATAACCATAGTTAAGAGTTTGATTATATAAGAGTTGGTCTTTAATTTGGTGGTTAAAAGCAGTAACAGTGGTATACTAACAATGATGTAGGAGATAGTGATTTGACAATGAGTCGGTCCGGGTTGAGTCGGTCCAAAATCGTCCGGTCTGACGGTTGATCGGGTCGAGTTTCCACGTGTTAAAATTTTGTAGGCTGACCGCAACTCGTCTTAGGCCCATGGATCGGAGGACCGGCAGGTTTGAGGCGGGTCCGAGCCGGTTCGATCCGAATCGGGTAGGTTGAGTCGCTGATTTTTTTCGAAAAATTTCAAAAGTAAAATGCAAAAAATACAAAAATTGAAAATAAATGTCAAATTGGTTTTCTTGATTTTTTTTACCATCTTTTTATGATTTTTGAGTCAGGTCTCAGGCCTCACAAGTTTTTTTACGATCTTTGTATGATTTTTTTGAGTTTTTTAGTTTTTTGAATTTTTTGAATTTGTTTGTGTTTTTTAATTTTGTTTACTTCTAGTTTTCTTTTCTAGTTTTTTTCTTATTTGTTTTGATTTTATTTGAATTTGTTTGATTTCTTTTAATTTTAAAGAATTACCATCGGGACGGGTTACCCCGGGTTATATCGGATTAATGACGAGCTAACGACGGGTCAAAGACAGATTAATGGCAGGTTAACGATGGGTTAATGGCGGGTTAAGACGGGTTAGGCGAGTCGGGTCGGTCCGGGCTGGTCCAATTCTGGGGCGGGTTTGAGTCAGGTTTTTCCAAAAAAGTTTGGCCGCAACCCGTCTTTGGCCCTCGATTTTTTTTGGACGAGTCCGCACAGGTTGGGCCTCGAGTCGGGCCAGGCCGGATCATGGCCTCGGGTTTCCCAGGGCGGGTCAGACCCGGTCGGATTTTGTCGAATCCCTAGCAGGGGACAAACTCTATTGAAAATCAAAATCAGCAATAACACTCATAGATTTTAGATATCTTCTGAAGTAAAAGAGGGAACAATTCTGTAGTACTACTAAAATAAAACATTTTTGGCAATTGATGAGGGAGGCTGACGCAGATCAAAAAAATAATCAGATTCAGATTCTGACTCAGATATGATTTGATGAACATATTATCTCTAAGATCACTTTGTGTGCACTCTATGTTATCTAGATTATTTTTCCTATTTCCTGTCTTCTATTCTCTTAGACTCTCAGTATTTAATTACCATATCTTTCAATTATTTCTTTCAGTTATTGCTTACTTTGGGACCAAGACACTTGTCGCCTATATAAGGGACCCTAATCATTTGTATCAATCATGTCATGTCTTGTTTAACGAAATTTAGTTTGTGAGAGAATTTCGAGAATTCGTCTCTTTGCTACTTAGCATGTTACTTTCGTTTGTTGTTTCTTTTCCGCTAAATCATTTATTGCAGCCCGTCCTCGCGAAATTGTGATTTGGGACACGAGATGACGTCAAGTGATATTAGAGCAAGTTCGACAATCACCTTCGCACTTGCGTGAAGTTGTATCTCCAACAACCGTCAATCATCAACCACATTTGCGCTTGCGTAAAGTTGTATCCCCGACAATCGCCTGTCATAAAAAACGTAGTTCAAAATTTACCATCTTACTAATGATGAATTCAAAGATAATCGAGCCAAGCTTGAGGACAAGATTTTTTACCAACTCAGAGTGTATGATGCAGATCAAAGAAATAATCAGATTCAGATTCTGACTCAAATAAAATTTGATGAAGATATTATATCTAAGATCACTTTGTGTGCACTCCAAATTATTTAGATTATTTTCTCTATTTGACTCGTTCACTGGTTAAAAGCAAAGATGTCCGTACAGGAAATGCAAATTTGAAATCTGATATATATATATGAATAGAACATAAACTAGTGTTAATTTGTTTTTCGGTTAGAGCGTCTCTATTTCTGAAATTATTGGAGTTTCTTTTTTTTTGAGAAATAAATTATTGGAGTTTCTAATCTGATATAGTAGTTTTTTAATGAGTTTCAGGAATGTAGAAGAGTTTCTTATTTAGAAATTTTGCTACAGAGTTTCTTATTTAGCAATTCTTCTTTAGAGTTTATAAAACTCTAATGTAGCTTAATCATTAACTAAAATTGATCGGTCTTCCACAACAGTGGTGGTATTTGTTTATGTGATAATTAAAAAACTCTTAACTTTTTAATTTCAGAGATGAATGATTTAGAAACTCATGAAAGATTAAATTTTTAAAATTGATGTGACAATTATTTAAAAATTTCAAGAGTTTCAGAGATGAAGATGCTCTTAGTATATAATTTTTTTAAATTTATGCAGAGTATATATTTTCTCAACGAAAATAATTATATATTGAATGAAATCTAGACTAACGGATTTGGTAATCAAAATAATTGTCCTAGAAAATATCAGATTTATTATTTAATCTCTTCAGTCTAAAACAAAAGAAAAAAAAATCACAAATCTTGAATATGTCGTTGGTAGAAAAGTTAGATCATATACAGGTAGGCGAAATCATGCTCCATGCTAAAAGACTTGATCATAAATGCATAAAAACTGCATTTTGTTTGCAATTATGAAAGAAAGTCAAAACTAAAAATTAGTTGACAACTCCAATGGAATTTCCAACTATCCTTTCTTTATCGTTGCATTGTTGCTTTATTACTGCATTGTATTTGTATCTTCGGAGTGGAAGCAGATTCGATTTTCTGGCGCGCAGCAGTAATGGACCTTTAGATTTTCTGTGTTGTAGGTTACGAACGGTTCAGATTTGATTCAGAAGAGTGATATTATAAAATTTAATTTATACGAATTTTAATACAAATCAAAGACTGAAATTTAGCACGCAGCACGCACAGTGTTTGTGCTGCACGGTAGAAGATCTCATTTCCTTCGAGGCTTCAAAGTCCGTGTTGCTTCGGCAAGTTAGTTGGTGACTAGTTGACTGGTGATGGGTCAACCAGTCAATCCCCATTTTTACTTTTTTTTTTTTTTCCTTATGATCTGTGATGCTTAGCTTAGTATACGTCTACTCGGTTATAAAAAGAATCTCTTGGGTAAAAATTTGATCATTCAAAAATTCGCTTATCAAATAGTTATTATTTCGTTCTTGTTTAAATAAAAAAAATTGTATGATTTTAAAAAGTAAAAAGGTTAAATCTATAATCTATAATAAACTTTAGAGTAATTATATTGTCCCATCATTTCCGTCCTCTTACACGTCTTCCGTTATTCGACAAAAGAATTTTCGTCTCATCGTCTTGTCTTACACGTCTGCGCTTATCAAAGAGTTTGTTTTATCGTCGCAAGCCATCAAGTTGTAGATATTTGAGTCTGCTTTCATCGTGTCCAGTCTAATTAATGATTGGAGGAATGAGCGATTTAAAATTGATTCTGACACAAACTGGTGATAAAAGTTACTAAATAAGAAAAAGTTAAAGATGAAGCAAAATTTAAAATACACATTGCTCTGATGATCTGATCACAAATCATACTCGACGCGATAAAAGTAGACTCGGATATCTACAGCCCGATGACTTACGAATATAAAAAAACTAATTATAATTCCAACGAACGTAGCCGAACTTGCAGAAAAAATACTAATCGTAGGATAAGTATTTATTTAACAACAAACAATTTAGACTCAACAGTTCATTTTGTAGCTTTATCTGAAGGTTGCTAATGTTGCTCGGTTGTCGTACCGGAAATGGAAACAACAACACGGTCTTTTCAGGGGACACCATAGTTCGTCCATACAAAGCCATCAATGTTTGCCATGTACTAAACAATACGCAAATAAACTATAGCTTAATTTTGGTCATTTGGAAAAAATTTACAATTTCATGTGCCGATTTAAAAAAAAAAAGATGTACAATACAGAGGTCATATGATATATCATATATCCAGCTTATCGCATAGGTTTAGTAAAAGAAAAAGGAGATGGAATGGAATATTAAAACAGAGTACCAGTCAAAAACCTTGCTAGAATTAGTCCTTAGTCTAGTGGCTAAGAGCAACGATCTCTGTGTGGGAGGTCTTGGGTTCGAAATCTGGATGGGAGACTTAAGATCATTTAAATTTGGATAGCTTGACTCCCATCTTTATCCCAAAAAAAAAAAAAAAAACCTTGCTCCATTGCTGTATCTCAGTACCATTTTCTCCAACGTCGCTGCTCTCCTCGTTAGTACTAGGGGCGTGCAAACGAGTCGAGCTCGAACGAGTTGGGTTGAACTCAAACTCGACTCGTTACTACAAATAGTCACGAGCTGAAACTCTCAACTCGAGCTCGCTCGAGCCGGCTCGTTCGTAGCTTGTTTGCAAGAAAAATGACAAAATAGTTTAAAAAAACATAATAAAATTATAAAATTGTGAAAATTCTCTACGGTGAAAATATATTTAGAGATAGTAATTATTAATTCGACGGTCTAGATTAACTCGTTAAGATCTCGATACTTACACGAGCCGAGCTGGTCACAGCTCGAGATCGACTCGTTTATTAACAAATTGACTCAACTCGACTCATTAACAACCCGAGCTGTTAATGAACGAATTCTTAGTGAGTCGAACACGAGTCGACTACGAGTGAGTCACGTCACAAATATTTTGTGAACCCTACTCGTTACCTCCTATTTTGATTGGTTTGTAACATTATCTTTTGGCATATAGGCTTCTTACAACCAAACGATTTCACTTATCCGTCTTTTAACGGGCCGGATAAGGAAAGGATATTTGTTGATCCGGCCCAATAATACTTACCGTTAACGGCCCATTATTTCTAATATTAAATCGGGGGGTCTTCCCGTACTCCCACCATGATAAGAACTCAATACAAAAAAAATTTATAACAGCGGAAGGCTAAAATCGGAAGTACAGAAATTATTTAACGCCGTTTGGAAAAATCATTCAACGCCAAAAAAGTTTTTCTAATGTTGTTTCCTTTCGTGAGTCGTGACCCACCGCCGCTCCAAACTCTCAAAGCCTCGCCTATCCTCTCTTTCTCCATCTCTCCGTCTCTCCAACACCTTACCAACGACGATCTCGATTCAATTCAAGTACGCTCTTTTCTCTCTCTCTCTCTCTTCAAAATTCACCCTCTTTAATTTTCTTATAATTTCTAATTTGAACTTGTACCAGATACGGGTTTCAAAATAGGTGATAAGTAGCCAACAAAGGCATAAAGTAGTATAGGGATAAGAGAATAGTTCTACATGTTCTACTCTTTCTAATGTGGAGTCTGATCTCACTTCTGATTTGTACTTGTGTAATCGTTAAGAAGAAGAATGATAAGCTAATTCAGAAGATTTATATAATAGAATAGGGTAAGTCTCTAATCATAGGCCGACCTACTAGTGAATTGACCATTGGCTGACCACTTTGTCTCCAAGCTCTATGTTGTTTGGGAAGAACTAATACATCCGTGAAAAGCTGACCTAGTAAGAAGAAATACCCAACTTCCCAACTGTCAGTGCCAATCCCTGATGTGAACACGCAGTCCTCATTTAGCCACACAACAAAGCTCTCTTGCTTATTAAGCCTCTGGTATGATAGGCTTTTTTTATGTATCAGTCGGAATCGCTAGCCATTTCGACCGATCCTACGATTCCTCATTTCAGCTTGGAAATGACATTTTACCGACTTACTTTCTCAGTTCCTATCTTTTTGGCGTAGAGAACTCACATATATATATTAGTAGTAAGGACTCATTTGTCTTACTTATTCTATGTCAAAACTTTTAGGAGTGTTGGGGGTGAAAAATTACTAACTGACAAGATGATGTATTTGCATTGGCTGGCTTTGACTGATATTCATTCCCGACGAAGTGTTTTTCTCTGTAGTATGACTTGGAAAAGTGGTGTACTTTTTCAACGTTTTTCACTAGTAAAGTAGTGTACGACGTAATTTCTTTCCCTTGCAATCTCATTTCGATATTGGATGGTTTGGTGATATTTCCTTTTGTCGAATTTCTATTGCTGGGATTTTCTAATATGGGAGTTAGGACATTGCTATCAATTTTTCAATGAGAAACCTGATTTTATTATTCATCTTATAGTAAATTGTTTAGATCACAGTGTGCATTAACTAATAACTAGGGATATATGTCAGATGTGTTAGATTGAATGAATAAAATTATTGAGTCCTTGTTTTCTTTAAGATTCAATGTTTCTATTCCTTGAAACCATCTAACAGTAGATCTAATTTTGGTGAACTTTTATTTTTTGTGCTTTTCAGGTCTTTATACTCTGGAAAACTGGACAAAAGGTGAATTGAAAAGCAAATGCCTCCTGGTGCTTACTTCATAAATTATATTTGCTGTGAGATTTCGAGTGTAGTAATGGTAGCCGCCTTCTTACCCATGTGGATTCTAAACCGTCGCCGTACCTCATCTGTACTTCCACCCTTTCCTTTTTATTGATCGAAAGAAGTTGGGTTCTGTTCTCTCCCTTCGTACTTGAAGCCTATTTTCTGGAATTATGAAATAAACAACACAATTAGTAAATAACGTGCCGAATGAGAAACACCCTACTTCAATTTGACAGTTATCCCTGAATTTTTTGAATTATGTTCTGACTAAATGTTATTGTTTTCTTTTATGTAAGTTGCAGGTATGAATAGTGCACAAAGTTATCATCTTGCAGGAGTCTCCTCTCCATAAGTTCACCAGGTGAGGTTGTCTTTTAAAAAATGTAAGGTGTCTTTTAGTAAATGAAAGATATTGTTTATGCCCCTGGAAAACTTTCAACTCTTTCAACATATTATGTGGAACATACATCAAACACCCTTTGAATTACATTCCTTTTAATTTTTCATGTGGTTGTTATAAAGACGCACAACTAATCAAGGAGATACTGGTCAAGGCCAAAGATAAATTATCTGCAACTGAAAGGGCATATCGTCTGGCCTTTGGTGCTCTAAATCTTGTTTATTTTAGCCTTCAACAATAAGGTAACCTACTTTTCTTCTAGTTTTACTAGTTTTACTTTTCACTGTACTAGTTTAAATGGCATTTCTTCTCAGAATCATACTATTATGTTATGTCACCTAATTGATAAGGCTTGATACTAAGATGTACAGGTTAATGCACTCTGCATTTGTTTGTAATTATCTCTGAGCTTTCTTGAGATTAGATCTGGTTCTCTTTCTAGTTTGAGGTTGCATTCTTAGGTATCTTCGGATTGTGGTTACTGCTCACTCATATTCTAGATTTGTCAGGTTTATGTTTTCGGTTAGGTTGGGTAAAATTGGATAAGTTGCTGGTTGATTCAAGTTTGGGTCAGTTTTAGTTGGCTCATGGGGCAATATGCAGTGGTAAGTTCTCATATGTACTGAGAACTTGAACAGAAAACCTCTCTCCACCCACTGTAACAAGAATAACTTAGAACAGCAAAATTGGGTATCAATTTGCTCTGAACTCTGAACTGGTATTGGTTGGGTATCTAGAAATATCACTCATTTTCTTTGTAGAAATTAGTTTTTGGTTCACTGAAAAACTTTTGTAACTAACTTTAATGTTTCTTTTTGTTTGATTAGATGTGGGAAGGTTTAGTGCAAAAGGCAAAACATGAAGCCCTCGATGTGGTACAGACCTGTGTCTTCTGGAATGGACATGAACCAAATCCTGGAAATGTACTAAGTTTTTTTCCCATGCATTCAATTTCTTTGCTTGTAATTTCCTTCTCTGGCATTTGGAGCGCTTATTTTTTGTAACTTTCTCTAATGGGTACCTTTGCATTGGCTTAATTTTCAGTATAATTTTGAAACAAGGTATGACTTGGTGAGGTTTGTAAAGACTATATAAAAAGATGGAATGTATGTATATCTTTCTCTGGCATTTGTGGAGAATGGAATTATTTATCCTTCACTTTTTATTTTGTTTTATCCTTGTTCTTTTTATTTTGGTCTGATGCTACCCTGCTTTGTAATTTTCGGTGCTATGCATATATTTTTAGCATTCTACTGTTTGAGAATTTAAAAATGAATCAAGCTCCATAATATTACAGGAAATATCATTTAGCAAGCACAGTTAACTCTGTTGGTGTTAGTGTAGTTGATACTAATTTGATCAAAATGTTGGCAAAATATGCGTTGATTTTTCAAAGTGGCCATGGCTTAATTTGCTTCGAAATACACCACTGTGTGAAGTGTATGAATTATGAAAGCATTACTATTGCTATCTCTTTACTTCAAACTGAATAAGCTAATAACCAAGATATTTAGAGCGTTTTATTGTTCATATGTTGAGGCATTATATATCTAATTTAACATGTAGGGAGGTCTACAAGTCTTTCATATTATTTGAAGTTTTGTGAGAATTAACAAATTAGAGAATAAAAATTGAATTATGATAGAGTTCTAGAATTTTTACTTAGTAGCAATATTAAAATTCTAGAATTTTACAAACTAAAATAAAACTATTTCTCAAGCTAACATGAGAAGAGCTAGTCTCTCTAATACATTTATACTAAAACACAAACTCAGTGCAATTTTTATATATAAGCGTGAATGTCATGTTGTAACTTTTGCAAATCATTGATATAGTTCAAATCGAAAAGATCAACTTTGCGCCCGTCTTTTTTCTCCAGATTTCTATGTTGGTCTACAAAACACACATTACAAATCTCTTAGCATTATATAATTGGTTTTAGATAGAAACATTAGCAAACAATATTGTATAAGTATGTCTACCTCTGTAATAGCCCAAATTTCGAATAGGACTGTCCGCCGCGTATAATAACGCAAGGCGTCAAAAATTTCATGCAAGTCAACAATCTCAATTCCAAACCACAATAATTTATCATAAAACATCGTAATTATTTCTTAAAAGACACGATTCGAAGTTCATTTACATCACAAAATTATTCAACAATTACATAAATTAATATAAAAATACATAATTATTTATTTTAATAGCGGCTAATCAGCATTCTCATTTATTCCACACCTGTTCAAACAAAAAAATATAATGGGAATGAGAAACCGAATGTTTCTCAGTGCAATATAAAGAAATAAATTTCTAGAAACTTCAAACGAAGGACATCATCAAAATGCAACAATTATTCATTTATATCTGGTTATTTGGCTTAAAACAATATCCTACTGAATTTGTTTCTTCGGTCTATACCTTATTTTAAATTTCCTACAGACTGGTTGACTCGAATTTTTTCCATCAAACGTTCTATCACGCATTAGCAAATTTCCAATTTACCATTAATTCCTTGCCCAGCGTCCCGAGCACAATAAGGACAAAGGTCTATGGTATACTAGCATGACCCCCAACACATCAAATCAAATCCCTTGCCTGGCGTCCCAGTGCCCGATAAGGGGGTAGGTCATCTGTACCCTATAGAACCCTCCGAAGATACGTACTCCCAAAACAAAAATCGCTAAGCGAAACAGACAAAACAAATTCGAATCTCATCGAAACAAATATCATATATCCAGTTCTACTAAATGCTATCTCCTGAATTACTAATTTATTTTATTTTATCCTATACGACTTTCTTTATATATATATAAAGGACCTTGCTACAGTGCCCCCGATTTTGCCTCCACAGTGCCCCCTCCACCTATGACAGTGGGGCCCACCAGTACAGATGGTGGAAGCACTGTGGGGGCAAAACAGGGGTCACTATATATTTTCCCATATATAAATTCAATTTCATGCCAATGTAAGGAATCTTGTGTAATAGAAAACATGCGCATCAACATCAGATCACAAAAGAATTTAATGGTAAGAAATCAAATGAATCAGAGAATATGCAATCAAAGGGATGAAGTCAACGCACCTTAGTGTCTTCAACAAAAATTCCTCAAAGAAAATACTCTCATACAATTTCTTTCGTACTCTCTCTCTATTAATTTTTTTTTTCTGTTCGTTTGGTTTTGGAAAGAGACTGACCCTACCCACTTATTTATAGGCACAAAACATAAGATTGAATTTAATGATAATTAATATTTATTTCTTGGGAAAAAACATCTCATAATTATTTTCTAGAAATTCTATCTAATTAATGCTCTAAGGGGATGTAGTCTTGGCAGCCAAGTAATACATGCATATATTTATTTCTTTGATTGGTTAGAATTTTAACCGCATGATTCAATTCACACTAGATAATCGTGTATATGGATATGATAAATTTATTTAATAAAATTAAATCATATAACTCACAAGAAGAATGTCCATGATAAAAAATGTTGGGCTTGACAATTTAGTAAAAATGGCCCACGTTATTTTCAGAAGAATTTTTTTTAAAGTTAGATGCAATTAGTATGCTTCTTCTAAAATAATTGAAGTTGTATCTGTTGGTGATATTTTTTCAAATAAATAAATAATTAACCAAATAAATATATAATTAAAGAAATTTGATATTTATTTTTGTATTATTATTTAAAAAAAGGAAATGAAAATAAAAATTATAAACAACATGACGAAAAGTGACATATGTCACAACCTCAGAGAAGTTAGTGGGCTCCAAATCAATCCTGTTCCACAACTCCATATATCTCAGAGAAAAGAAGCCATTTGATGAACTCCATATATGCTACCCATTTCACAAAGAAATCAACCACGTCCAAAAGGTAACACATGCATCATAAAACTTATACTCTGCCCTATCTATTCAAAACCCCTCAATGAAACATAAATAAACTCTATGAATGGCCTAAATATTGGTCTCGAGAAAAGAAAATCATAACTCATGGACTTAACAGCTCCACACAAACGATACACATGGCCTATAAGACATAACATAACATAACAGAAGAACTTTATTTATTCCAAAAATTATTTTGAACTACAAATTATGAACACTGTTAATTTGTACGAACAAAAAAACTTCATGCTAGCTATTATAAGAGAACAATATACAGTATACTGATTTCGTTACTCTTAAAATTAGAAACAACTTGGTGTTGTAAATGAATAGATGGGAAAGGTGCTACCTCAAGCCCTGTTATCCCTCACAGTAACATACTAAACAGTAAATAGTGTTCTTCAACAAGTAATATGGAGTAACATGTATTCAAGAGTAATAAATTGACAAATAAATACTTAAATAGACAGAGTTTGTCTTACCATTTATACTATAGCTTCAATTTTATCTTCCAGTGTTCATGTTAGCAAGAAAATTACAATTAACTGAATGAAAAACAAAAATGTGATTGAACACGGTGCTATTGTGATTCTTGCTGAAGTATAATAAAAATTGATATAAATTGGATAGTCCATTTCGGTGACACAAGTACTAATGAAAAGTTAAACAGTCCATGGTAAGTTTCAAACCAACTAACAAAAATTGAATCTATACAACCATTCTGTCTCATGGATGTGCAATGAAGGTTGATCATGATGTCAACTAGCATTTGATTTATCAAATAGTAGTTTCCTAAACTAGTACAACACCACCGATAGTTGTATTGTAAATAGGAATAGAAAAGTTAAAACTGTACTAATCTCATAAGCAAGACACCAGTGGTACAGAATAGGAGCCGAGTCAATGCAGACTGTGTCGACTCAAGCCGAACCTGAAAAGATATGTAGGCAGAAAATTAGGCAATTTTGGTTCAAGATTAAGACAAATGTAAGAACAATACAAGAAAATGTCCAAGATCATATATTTTGTGAAATACAACGCTGTGATTATATTTATGTACCATAACTGGCAATCTGGATAAAACAATTTTGACATTTTGAAGCGGTATATAGCGTAGTTAAGGGGTTGAATTTGACTAGATCACTTTCGAAGGAGAGTATAAGTATCTCAAAGAAGGACAGTAAAAGCATCGGTAGCAATTGGTAAGGAAAATCTATCAGCAGCAAGAATACAAATTGAAGACTAACCTAGTAAAAGGAGAATATGTCTTCTACGGTGTAAGCGAGAGGAAGATTTAGAGGTTGAAAAAAAAAAGAATAAGCGAGCATGTGTCAAGGGTTCTTGTTCCTGCCCAAGAGTTTTGGCGTGAGTGAGGCAAGGGTTTGGCATGAGCGAGAGAGATAAGAGAGGCAAGAAGAGTCATCGCTGCCAAATTTTGTTTTCCACTGAGAAAATTTGGAAAGCGAAAGCGAATTTTTCAGTGAAATAAGGAAAAGAAGTTTCTGATGTATTTCATTTTCGTACCAAACGAACGGGAGGAAATAAGATTTCTGCGGAAAATTAGTTTCTGGGTCTGTTTTCACCCCACACGAACAGATCCTAAGTGAATAGTTCAAACAAAATTTTACCAGAGCAAAGCCATTTTTGAAACGTCCAGACATGATCGAGGTTGCAATATCAGCACATATGCCTGCAGCAAGTTTGACAGCACATCCTGAATATGGATTTGCATATGTGTAAGTGTGAAATACCTGTAAAATTTTGAAAATAGTTCAAAGCTACATGTTTAAACAGTCATTCATGTTACATGTTTAAGTTAACATGATATCACTTAGTGTGTTTTGTCAAAGGCTATGGATTACTTTTAACTGTACTTAAATTGCACAACAATGTAACAGACAGCAGTATCAAAATAATTAATTTGATGTCTTCATGAAACAAGTATCAACACACTTGTAGAGCATGTTCTTTGTTTGCTCAACAGCTTCCACATTATCTAGCGAGTGCACCTGTGTAATTTGATAGATAGCGCATTGAAAATATGTCAGTCAAAATTTAGAATTGCTAACTAGAATAAGCGAAGTTCTTGTATAATATATCATGGAAATTAAATGTTTTTTATTCATTAAATGCATCACACCAAAATTTCATTATTTAACTTCCCTCCTCCACCAGTATTTCGAACTGTGGCAGCGTCATCCTTCCATTGCAGCTTCTTCGATTTGCCATGGGTAAACATCCACCTTGGAAACGAGAGAGAACACAGAGAGAGACAGCACCGTTCCTAATCTGATCTGTTCGGCGCTATCTCTTCCGATATATTAGTAACAACTTCAAAATTGGAGGAAAAATTGAAGAGGTGGAGATGAGAAAGGAGAGATGGGGGGCGGAGACGGGTTTAGGGTTTTTTTGTGGAGAGAGAGGAAAAGAACGGGGGTCGAGATGTGGCTTTGAGAAAGTCGAAAGAGACGAGAACGAAATGAAATTTCATTACAAAAATGCCCTTCCGAAAAAAAGTGATCGGTTGCTAGTTGATACAACTGGTAATTTCTCTGGTTGGTGACCGGATGTCCAACTTAGAAATCGGCTGGTGAAGTAATTAGTTTAATCAGATTCGTTGGATTAATGAAATCAACGATTTATAATAAAAGTTAGAGAACATATTTAGATGAGAGTATTGAAGTAAAATCCAATATTCCCCATATCGACACGACACAACACACTGATACTTTATGCTCCCAATGCAACATCTGAGGAAACGCAGGTACGACTAGTAGCTCTAGCCTCTAGATATATGGTACACCATTCAAAGTTTTAAATAGAAACTACTTCAAAATTGGTTTACTGTTAATTTAAATCTGGATTTTTTACGTATTTAGTATGAGCATTTTTAATAAAGAGCTTATTAGTTATTGCTAACAATGACTAACCTAATTATATAGAAGAGAAAACGAAGAAATCGACTAAAAACGAAACAATGCCCATTAAAAAAAGGTCGTGTCCTACGTGGGGATTAAAAAAAGAATTACCTGGATCACGGGAATCAAGAAAGTTGAACAAAGTATTAGAATTCGTGTATCGAT
This sequence comes from Eleocharis quinqueflora, assembly GCA_964058865.1. Lineage (NCBI taxonomy): Eukaryota > Viridiplantae > Streptophyta > Magnoliopsida > Poales > Cyperaceae > Eleocharis > Eleocharis quinqueflora. Next base: position 90,049 of record CAXKVX010001525.1, read on the forward strand.
CAACGTTGCGGGTCGTTTGCTCTCTTGACCAACCCGTTCTAATAAAAGAATACAACCACACGGATCGCTAACATTCGCATCCATTTGGAAGTGAAGCATCCGAGTTCCCAGAATATGCTTTATGCTGTCTAACAATAATTTAGAAGATCAATTTAGAAAGGGTCTTTTATTTAGAAGAAGGTTAAAGGCCAAAAGCAAAGAAGAGGATAAGGTGCCCAAAGACAGAAGAGATCAGCAATGGCTTCTTCTGCTTGTGAGAATTTTACAAATTTCTCTTTTTTTTATTTTCTCGTTCTTTTGTGTTTTGCTTTGCGTGCGCTTAATCGTGTATCATAGTGCATTTATTAGGGATATTCTTTTTTTTTTTTGCTGAGAATGCGCTTAATCGTGTATCAGTTTGCCAGCTATGCCCCCAAATCAATATAAAAAGGAAACAGACAACACAGAAAGAATGTTTGGTTTCTGTTTGTATGGCTTTAGAATTATACTAAAACCCAATCTCAACTTGATGAGTTAGCTAGATTTTAGCTTTTATATGGATATAAGTTTTATTCCTCATTCAGAAACAAGCAAATATGTAAGTAAGACTTGTAATTTAAGAGGGGAAAGACTGGAAGAGGGCACATCTAGAGAACTATACCTTGAAATTGATTAGTCAATGCTAGTTGTACCAAATCTGAAGATACCATATTCATAAGCACTTAATTATTTGCAGGGTATATGATCTCCATTTTCTTGTTCATTCAATTATTTTTGGTGGGAGTAAGAGGAGCTAGGTCATATTACCCACTTCCAAGTAAATCAAATATTAATAATAAACAGCCCCTGCAAACTTTTCGGCCTTATAATATAGCCCATCGGGGTTCAAATGGCGAAATTCCCGAAGAAACAGCAGCTGCTTACCAGGTACTGCGCAGTTGTTCAAGATGGCACTTTGCAGTTCTATGAATATGGAATTATTAATGGTCTTTCCTATTCAATTCTTTATGCAGAGGGCTATTGAAGAGGGGGCTGACTTTATAGAAACAGATATACTATCAAGCAAGGATGGTGTACTTGTATGCTTTCATGATGTGACCCTAGATGATACAACAGATGTTGCAAATTACACAAAATTTGCAAACCGTAAAAGAACTTACGAAGTTCAGGGTCAAAATATCACCGGATATTTTGTAGGTAATACATGTACAATTATTTAAAATAATTTAAGATTCTATTTTTCAGTTTGTATATACAGCTCATTGATTGGTTAATGCAGTTGACTTTACAATAGAAGAACTAAAATCAATAAGAGTAAAGCAACGGTATCCCTTCAGAGATCAGCAGTACAATTGTAAGTTGAATATTGTACATTGAGTAAATCTAAGTGTAACATACAAAAAAGAATAGAAAAAAAAATAATATCTGATACTGCTGCTATCACAGGGAAATTTTCGATTATCACATTTGAAGAGTTCATCTCTATAGGATTAGATGCCAAGAGAACTGTTGGTATATATCCTGAGATAAAAAACCCGGTTTTTATTAACCAGCATGTAAGTTGCATCTAACTCCTTTTCTATAATGTTACTATTTGTTGAACCAATTGTGCTATTTTTTACTTTTATGATGATCTTATATTACATGAGACTCCCTTGTTCTCTCCATGTACATTATGGCTTTTCTCTCAAACTTGCTACCAGTTTTGTACCAGGTGCTGTACCAGTATGGATCTGGTATCAGGATATCAGTCTATACGTTCAGAGCACTGTATTTTTTTTTTTTTGTTATTTTTTGTTTTGCTAATAAATTTTGCAAAGGAAAACAATTTTCACAATGCCACAATGAGTTGTACCACAGTACCAGTTACCGGTACAAAGCCTGCTAAATGCAAGTTTATACATTTGGCAGGTCAAGTGGGCTCATGGGAAGCAATTTGAGGACATATTTGTGGAAACTTTGAAAAAATACGGATATAAAGGTTCATACATGTCACGAGATTGGCTGCAGCAACCACTCTTTATACAATCATTTGCACCAACCTCTCTCATCTACATATCTAACCTGACAGATTCACCAAAAATTCTCTTAATTGATGATGTCACCATGCCAACCCAAGACACCAATCAGGTTTTTCCCTGTTCTCCTTTGAAGAATTATGAGTTAATTTTATTTTAGTTCTTTCTATAGATACATTTTGTTTTCTTAGTTTTTCTGTAGGCGCCTCGTTACTGTTTTTTCATTGTATTAGACTTGTTGTCCTTGTCTTTTTTCTCCCATCCATTCATTTTAATTTATAATTGTTATCATTTGCTTACAGTGACCACAATTAAAAGAAAAGTCAACAAATCACTGACAAAACTATAAGCATATAAAATATATTTTGATTAAGAGAGTACTGCATTGAGTTGCTGCAAGTCATGCTAAACCAGAAGACTATGTTTTTTGTAAGCCCAGTAAGAGGTGATATTTTTGGTGATGCTTGGGTGCTTGCCTTCTTTGGCAGCTGAAATTATTATCTTTGCTCTTTTATTATACTGTGATTGTATGACATTGACTTGTATCTTATTTGATGGGTAGTCATACTGGGAAATTACGTCAGACAACTATATGCAGTTCATAAGAAATTATGTGGCTGGAATTGGACCATGGAAGGATACTATCGTACCAGCTGTAAATAATTATTTGACACCACCGACCGACCTTGTTGCAAAAGCACATGCGCACAACCTTCAGGTATTGTTTTATCCAATTGGATCCCTTGACAATGGAATTATTTGACTAACTTGACAATATTTCTCAAATTAATTCAAACCCAAAAGAATGTTATAGATGTCTTTGACTATCTAACGGTACATAACTTGTTATGTCCAGGTGCACCCATATACATATAGAAATGAGAATCAATTTTTACATTTCGACTTCCATCAAGACCCATATGCAGAGTATGAGTACTGGATCAAAAATATAGGGGTGGATGGCTTGTTTACTGATTTTACGGGCAGCTTTCACCACTACCAGGAATGGACCTCTGCCATGAAGGATGCAAAGAGTGCAAATTCTCTATTACATGCAATTTCTGGCATGATCTCAGCATATGACGGGCCGTGATTTTTTTTTTATTAGGTAATTGTTAGCATTATAAATTGTACTTGTATTGGTTATTGGATGTTGGCTGCTAGTAAGTTGAAGGAATAGAAACCAGCATACCTCTCATCAAGAAAAACAATTTTTCTGAAAAGGAATTGTTTCTTTGTTCTAAATTGAAGTACTGCACATAAAGACAGAATTTTTTTTTTGGTATACCAGCATCATCTCTTTAAGTCAGTTTTTTCTGATTCCCTCCCACAAAAAGTGTAAAAGACCCCTATTTGAGATGGTTTCATAGCCAAACATGTTGGGTCGGTAGTGGAAGAGCAGAGAAGCTGCTGTTTCATATTTCCACACCAATTATGGGTTGTCATGTGGGATAATAACTCTTCCAAATTGTAAAATGCAGTTCTCTTTTAAACCTGTACATCGTCGCTTGAGTTGAACTATATTGGGATCAAATTAAGTTTGGTGTAATTTACTTTTGAGTTTAGATAGTAATATTTTTTTTTTTTTGGGGGGGGGGGGGGGGGGGGTTGTTGTAAGAAGAATAACACGTCGGTGTAGAAGAACAAGAGATCGTTGATTACTTTCACAACTCTAGCAGATCAAATCAGCTAAAGGTGTGGAGGTGTCCATAGGAGAAGAGAGTGAGAGAGAAGAGTCGCGAAGCACTCATTTTTAAGCTAGGTTGGGGAAAAGGCAACGGTTATTTAAATGTCGTTGGCGTAGGTGAAGTTACGACAATGATTATTTTAAACATTTTTGCTCTAAAATTTTGACAAAAAATGTCCTGAAAATAAAAGGCAACGGTTATTTTAAATAACTATGTCAACATTTAATTTAAAGTGACTGTTGTCGTATCCTTAAAGATTTTTTTTTTAACTTTTGCCGATGATGTTTAACAATTTCTTCAACAATCGTTGTTTCATGAGAGTTGCTAAATCTTTGTGTTGTAGTGATATTATGATATATGAATTTGAAAAAGCTGTCAGAAGAGATACTTTCCTGGTACCTTCATGGAAAAAAGTTCTTATATTTCAAAAGTGTTAAAGGAAACATCATGATAAAATGGTTCCAACATACCAAGCAAAATTTACTAATAAGTACATATATGATATATAACCATACATTACTTTCCAAACAGCTATATATATATCGTTTCGAAGTTCCCTTTTAAGTTTTCACGATTACACAAATATAGTGTGTTTGGATCGTGAAAAGGTTAGTGCAAAAATAACAAGCTGAGTGATGCACTAACCGAAACAGTTGCTATTTTAAATTTGTGTTTGGATCACATCTTAAAGAAAATAGTGTTGCTATTCCAAAAATAGCACTAACCCAAGTGATTCAAACACACCCACGTAACCAATAAAAATGTCATAGCTGTGACATTTTACCTTTGTCATGCATGTAGAACTAATTTTAGACGTGCAAAAAAAATTTACCTTCACATTTTAATTGTAAACTTGATGGACATTAAAAGTACCAATTAAGTACATTTGAATTATATTCGGAAAGGTATAAAACATTTTCATATCTTCAAAAGCGGTTCAAGTTTACCCAAGTTTTTTTCAGTTTGAAATAAGAGCTTTCGTTAAGATTTTATGTATTATGTTTTAATATTTTTGATGGAAATTAAAGCTGTATTTCTCCTTTTTGTTTTGGACGAATTCTTTCGCCATAGTAAATGTGCGACCATTTTTTTTAGTTTTTCGCATTTTTTTTTTATTTCATGTAAAATGTTCCGAAAAAAAGTATATGACTATCATTTTCCTTAGAACGAAATTCCCATATTGAATGCATTTATCCTGAAAAAAAGTTTCCAATCTTTTATCTTTTAAGATTGAATGGAAAAAAAAAAACAAGGCAACTAAAATATGCCCCATATTTTGGGGAACTACAGTGCGGTTCAGTGCTGCGCAGGAAACAACGGCCGTTGGATTCACTTTCTCTACCTCGAGATTCGTGCCATAAAATCTCACCCCTGCAGTTCATTTGAGGGCGCTCGTAGCTTTCCGCGCAAATATTTTCGGTCGTCGGATGACCACGCGGCATCGGAATTGGACCCATATTTTGTCGGACTCTGTTCTTCTACCGCGCGGTACCGCAGTATCACGCCTCGATCGTTCAGATGATAATCATGAGGTTTTAAATTTAATGCACGAATCACGAGAAAATCGAACGATCCTGAAAACATACCGCGTGATGCCGCGCGTCAGACGATCTCGTTCCATATTTTGTCGGGCCTAAAATCAACAATTGATGAATTGAAAATAATGTTGATGGAGTTAGCTCTGACACTTTAAATGAGAAAGCGTTGTTAATATAGAAGATCCGGACCTTTGGATCAAGAATCGGGATCTCGCATATTACTATATCAAATGTATTCGTCTTGTTATAGTAAAATCAATACAACGAACTGTCCCTTATAGTATATGTGATGTCCAGAGTGTTGATATTTGTCCGTGATTCAAAATTCAACTATTCAAATTGATTCACATATTAATATTTAGAATAAAATAATATAGAAAGAGTGGAGCTCCACTGCCTTCATCGTCAGTGGCGGATCCACCTTAAGGCAAGTTCGGATAAGTATCCGGACTTGATTTTCAAAAAACGCGAGATTTAGTGTATTTTTTGTTATTTTGTAGTGAAAACTGATTTTTTAATGACATTTTAGTGAATATTAATGTATTTGTATTCGAGCTTGATCTCAAACTCAATGCACAAACTTAGTTATGTTTGAACTTAACTGAGCCTTTAAATCCGCCACTGTTCATCGTATCTCCAAAATTTTGATCACTCATCAATTCTACTTTATTTTCTAACTCTATTTTTTACTTCTTGATAAGTGTCAATTTAAAAGCATGATTCATGCATTGACATTTGAAATTCAAATTTTGAATCCCACTCCTGTATAAAAAATCTGAACCCCAATCAAGATGCCTCCTCCTGTCTTTATATTTCTCTGTAGCGACTACAGTGTACACAACTACACATCCGTTGGTTTAGTGCTCACTTCAACATCAACAAAATAATGATATGTGATATGTCTTCGATATTGTCCTTTTATTCCTTTCGACATCAATTGTGTGCATCATACAAAAACGACACATTTATTATTGTTTGATCTAGTTTCTTTTTATAAGATAGATAAGGACGGAATTAGAACATTAAGTTAGAAAGGACAATTTGCATGTATAATTCTATTTTAATGTTATAAAGATATCAAAATGCAATTTTGATCAAATCATACAAAATTTTCAATTTAATCACAATTTTAACTAAAATTTTATCATTTAATTAAATTTAATTAGAAAAATAAATAAGAAATTTAAATTTTTCATAAAAGATAGAGATGAGGGCTATATTAATTTGATCTACAAATTTTCATATATTTTTATGTTTATTGAATTCGAACTATCGTCTTTACATGAAGAATATTATATTTAACCAGCAAGCCTGATTTGTGACTGCTACACAGTTTATTTTTTTATATCACTTTAGTACATTAGCATTAATTAAAATCTTGATTGTACTAAGGTAAGGCTGGTTGGGCTTTGAGGTGGGTTGTGTACTGGACTAGGCTCGATGGTCTGGTTGGGACTGAATTCTATTGGGCTTGTAAATGCTTGTGGTGGGCTTGTGGGGTCTGGGTAGTTGGTGGGCTCTTGCGAGTTTAGTTTTTGGGGTGAACAGTCTGTTGGGCTTTTGCATCCTTCCAAAAGTACCTTTAGCACATGTTTCGAGCTGTGAAATGCAAGGCTCGAGAAGTGCTGCAGGTATAGCTTCAGGCTAGTTGGGGATTGCATTACTTTGACAAGACGGAATCATCGTTGTATTTCCAACGGTAACCTGGATATCGGTCATTCATGGCAGTGGAGTAACAGAGATATGATCCTTTGTGGCCACGTGTGGTGCATACCGTGGTGTTGCCATTGCCTTGTTCTACAGAACCATGGTAGTATTGGGATGGTCAGATTGCCAAGAGTAAGGCACTCTGGTTACCATCTTCTTAGGTTCCCAAATTTGCCGAGGCAAACATTTGGTTGTTGCCACCGGCTTTGACTTTCCAAATTTGGGGAAGATCCCTTCTCCGATTTCTCGGGGAATGAGCTGACAGTTGCAGGGATGGAGAACTTGATGGAGAATCATTGGATCCTCGCGATGAAAGGGAGGGTTGTGGTGGTAGTTGGTCGTGGTGCTGTAGTTGCTGAGGATGTCCTCCTGGATTGGCTAATGGGAGTTCCGGCACTAGCGGGAAGGAGTCGGTCGCCCATGGTCTAGCTCTTCTGATAGTGACAGTCACCGGTGTAGAGTAGTTGCCTTCTCGATACATCAAACACATAGATCTGTTGCTCAGATTATCACATTCCTCCTATTTCAACCACCTATAGAGAACAGATAGTGTCACCTTGTATTTATAGGGTTTGTTATACAATTTCTCTCAATTATGCGTGTTATAAATTACAATGAGGGATTGTATTTGGGGGTTCATATCCTCAAATTGTAGAACAAGGTTTAACCATTGCTGCTATTGTATCAAATTCATGTATTTTCTTTTATTTATTAGATGAAAATAGAGTCAAAAGTGATTGCTTTCATCAATAAAAATAAAGTCAAGCAATTCAATAAGGAGCTATTTCCCTACAATCCGATAAAAATATAGGCAAGTAATTCCGTCGAAAAAGTGGTGACTTTGGTCAATAAAAATAAATTGTTCTCAAAAGATCAAACAAATAATAACAGAACAATTTGAACAGTTCAATTTGAAATGAAGAAACCACACATCCAAAATATGTTTGAAAGAGCGCAATAAAATCCATACAATTGACGTGACGACCAACTGTAGCGTACTAGATTGTCATTTCTCTCAAATATTTTTCTCATAAATGTGTTTGCTACTATTAAGAAATATTGACTGTGACTCTGTGAGCCCACCTAATGCAAATAGTTCTATAAAAGATGAGTTGGTAACTTTTTAAATTTGGAATATTTTTTTGTAACATCACAAAAATTCTCTCTAAATATCTCTTTCAGAAAAAAGATCATTTCTTTAAAGAAATAAAATTCATCACCATTCTTAGGAAGATCAGTTCAAATTTGACAGCTAGTCAGCTACCAAGTTCCACAATCATGTTGCTTTTGTTCAATAGAAAGTAAAAACCACTGACAAGATCATAACAAGTTCAGCCCGGCCTGTTGCAAAACTCAGTACATGTATAAAATCATAGACAAGATTCACCATATTTTAAGCCCCAAAAAAAAAATTTGAACACCTATAGTTTGATTTGAGTTTACAAACAACAACAAGGCCTTTAGTCCCAAAAAAGTTGGGGTCGGCTAGAAATGAAACCCAATAGAAGGTCTACATGCAATTGCATACTTAGAGTTACAGATTTGCTTTGCACTAATTCGGCCCGTGCAAGTTAGCACTTTTTTTTACTCAAATGCAAGTGCCAGTAATACTCCATGGTCACCAGTACTATACTAGTAGTGCTTTATGTTGCTGGTTACACAAACAAGAGTATTACAAGTCACAGAGTTGGAAATATACCCACGTAACTGTATGAGATCTCAGAATAGGTATTTTTCCATATCTTTCTTTAAGACTAATTAGACTAATTAAAAGAAGGAAACAAAATGGGAACTGCATCAAATTAAATTGTAGCAAACCCCTCTGTGTCCTCTGAAACATGCAGAAACCATCTGCCATAAAATCTACAGCAACTTCAATCATGATACCATATAAAATAGCATTGCTGACCCAAGATCAGAACATTTCTAAGCCTTTTGAGATCCAAATATCCAAAACCTAACAAATTGGTCCTTCTCAAACTGAGCATCACCTGATGTATATACCCTTGAAAAACATTAACCTAGAAGATATTTCTAAAAAGAAAGCATACCTTAAACACTCTGGATAAATACTTCAGACACTTTCTAAGTCTCGAAAGCCTCAATGGACAGTACAAAAAATCTCCCTTTTTTAAACAAAATGTCAATGTATTATATACAGTGATAATTATGCACCTCAAATTATCTAAAGACCCGTCACAACATGTTGAAACATTTAAAAAATAGCAGCTATTAAAGTCAACTAAACTATATCTGACTAAAACATAAATGCACATTTAAATTAGATCTAACAATCTGGGAGTGCACATTTCGAGGACAGAATATGAAACTTCAAGGTGTTGCAGACAATTAATAATCTCAAGTGACAGGGTACTGAAAATTGGCTATTAATTAAAACAATGAGTACTCTTGTAAATGCTAGAATTTATGTTTTAGTCAGATGCACACTTTAGTAGACAGTATGAAAAAGAGATCTACAGTTTATTCACCATATTTTCTTAGTATGAAACATATGTGGCCACTTCAAAATGTCTCCTAATATAGCCATACACTCTTACACTCATACTGAAAAATGGTATTATGCAAAATTGCAAATTTACAACTCTCAATAAGTAATAACTAATAACTCAGCTTGCTCCATTGTGCAATCAATTACTTCAAAAGCGGCCACAATCAAACAGATAAAAGAATGGAATAGAAATTGGATGAAACTCATGTACTGACAAAAAGACAAAACAAACCAATTATAGGCCAATTTAATAGATATTTGATACAATCAAATAGAGAACTAAGAAAATCATCTTCTGTAACCATTCATTGAATCAGGTCGAAATACATGAAATGTTCTTCATCGATTACTTCAAAGTACAACTACTATTATTCCACAGATGCTGACATGCAGAACCAGCCAGCAACAACAAAGTGTCTTAAAGCATAAAGGAGAATTTTATTTGGAAAACAAAACTTAACTGAAGATTACAAAAGAAGGAAGAGCTGCACCAGTACATCAATTTAGCCAGCCCAGCTAGTACCTGATATAGCAAAAGAAAGAAAAGCAATAAATTAAATAGAATAAGCAGATATTACTACATTGAAAGAGAACAAAAATAGAAGAAGGTTATATTCTAATAAGGACAATTTTGCACTGGTAGCTTGGCTTGGCAAACATAGGTGTGCTAGTTTCAGTGAAATAAAGTTTCAATCGACAGAAGAAACACAAAAAATCACAGATTTAAGTGCAAAATAAAATATCACCACGAGGTAACAAAACCCAGTCAGCCTTAGAACAAAGACCAGTAGTACATGTCATTTTCAGTACAATTTCAGCTGGGCAGAAAACTTGTAACAATCATCGGTACAAACTACATTGAAGACTATTGGACAGCTTGTTCTTGCTGATTTTATTATGAATGAATAAGAGAAATTTGAGAATGAAATGGAGAAACACGTAGCTTATATAAAGAACAAAGAATAACAAAACATCTTGAGGTCCATTGATGCAAAAGTTGAATCAATAGACACTAATTTGAACATGTGAGCTCCTTGCATATGTGCAGCGGGTTTGTGGCTACAATGGGTATATCAAGAACTGGATTGTGTGACTGTGATCCAATTGACAAAGCAAGCAAGATGATTCTTCGGCAATTAGGGCTTTGTTTTGTTTGATTGTATTGGAGTGAAATGTACTTGTATGTTTTCATCCTTTTATCTTCTTTTTCCTGTCTTGCAAACTCTTTTTATTTGGTTTAATAAAGATTAAGTACACAAAGTTAACTACAAAACAAACAAAAAATATTTCTGAGCTCCTTTGTCCTCATCAATTGAGGTTTCTTAAAATACTGACACCAATTTCAAGGAGTCAAAATATAGCCAATATTACAGTTGAGAAAATGCAACAAACACACTAGTAAACCATAAGACTACTTGCTCCAACAATATCTCAAAGCATAACCCAATCTCAAATTTGTATGTTAGAAACATCACAGTCAATCTGGAATATTAAGATAAGAGACTTTCAAGAAAAAAAATAACCCAATAAATCATGCATATAGCCTGTACAATATACCCAGTCATTCTGGTAGCTAGCAACATTAAGCTCGCACAAACATGCATATCCTATTACCCAGTCAAATAGCCACAGAACCATCACTGAACCTTGAAAACTCTGCTAAATCAGACGAAATTTAGCTCCTTAATCATCAGCAGTGTTAGTGTCTTATAACAGCACTAAAAAAGAAACCATCTAACTATGAGATCAAACCACCTGACACGAACAGGCACTAATACTAACAATCTAACATCGACACCAGATCAAGCACAAAATTAGATCAAAATTCTCACCTCACTTCTGATAGCCACCACCACAGGCATCGTAATCCTCCTCAACCGTCTTAGTACGATACACAGGAGGGAACTTGAACTCGGTCTTTTCAGCCATAAGCTTCTCCACATCTGCCTTCTTAAGCACCGTGCGTTTCACCGGAGGACGATTGCGCCGGCCGTCACGAGGGAAATACTTGATGTCGTACACTGTCTCGGGGTTGGAGGTGGGAATAATCGCCTCCGCGGGGACGGTGGCGGGGCAGTAGCGACGGTACTCCACGGCCAAGGGCAAAGCGTCGCGGTACTCCGGAGACGCGCAGGGGCCAGTGATCTCCCATGGCTTCTTGAAGAACTTCTTAAGCGATTGCATGAGGGATCGGGATGCGGAGGCCGCCATCGGAGAGGGTTCGAAAGGGAGAGGGCTCCAAAGGATTTGGGACAAGGAACGAGACGGATACGAGGAGAGAGATCAATGCGTGGGTTTCGATTGCTTTGAACTTTTTTTTTTGTGATCCCAAAAAAAAAAAATTAGATCCTCGTTTTAAAGATTTGATCACGTCTCCACGATTCAAAATCAAACTACCAAATTAATTAAATATGGTGCAAAATTCCATACTAACGTTGCGTTTGAATGTTGCATCTGAACGTTGCGTTCAGACAACGTTACAAACGTGACGCCTGAATCAAACTTGAACGCAGATTTCAAATTACTTGGTAATTATTTAAAAAAAATCCTCCGTTAATCCGTGTAGGCAAGAAATATATTTTTGTTTGGAAGAAAATAAAATTAATTAATGGAAACATACATCTAGGGATTTGACAAAACCCATCCGAGTCCGATCCGGCCCGAGAAATCCGAGGTCGCGACCCGATCCGACTCGAGGGCGAATCCGTGTGGACCTGTCCAAAAAAAACCGAGGGCCAAAGACGAGTCGCAGTCAATTTTTTGGGAAAAAAACCCGTGGTAAACCCGTCCCGAGAATGACCCGTCTAACCCATCGTTAACCCGCCATAAACTCAGTAATAACCCATGCAAAACTCATACAAACCCGTTCAAACCCGCCCAAACCCGTGTAAAACCTGACCAAACCCGTGAATAAACCATTAAATTCAAAAAAAATAAAAAAAATTCAGAAAAATTCAGAAAAATTCAAAAAGAAAAAGAAAAATAATCCGACTCGAACAGAACCCGCCGGGTTGCTAATCCATGGGTCTTAGATGGATTGCGGCCGGTTTAAAAAAAATTGACTCGTCAAAACCTGACCCGTCCAACCCATGACCCGGACGAGTTTGGCCCGACCCGTCTTATTTTCAAACGCCTGCATACATCTCATCCCATCACACCTAGCAATTTTGTAAATTGTTTCTTAATTAATTTCAAATTAGTTCAATTCTATAATATTTTTTTAATTGCAAATTAGACCTATTAAATATTTCAATATAATTTTTTGCATCTTTTTATCTCCTAAATTTTATGGATATTTATCCCAAAATCATACATTTCTGAAATTAATTGGAAACTGGTGAAATAAAACATTTAAAATGTTGGAAATTCAATACAGTTCTTTCACAAGCGAGACAAAGACACTCTAAATCTGAACTCATTCATGAAATATCATAATTGATTTTTTTATTTAGAGACTTACAAAGAATCTTTCGAGACAAAAAGAAACAATTTCATCCACTATGAAATGAATTATTTTGTAAAATACAAAATTAATTATTTTTTGGATCAATTATTTTATTATTTTACATCTTGCAAAGTCAGCATATCGAGATTAAGCTGTTTAAACACCTTTTTTATTTTTACTCAAAAAGGAATGTTCACTGTAGGGATTTGGACTGATGAATGATGATGTATAACAAGATGAGCATGGCTAAAATAATATGCATAGTACACTTCATTTTGTGCTATGTATATAGATATAAGTAATTAAATTGAGATTTAAGTTGCTCAATAAATTCTTCATATGAAAATATTGTAGAAAATTAAATTTAGTGATTTTTAGAGCTTTCTAGCTATTTTTTAAATATTTTTTTAAAAACAGTCCGGATTTAATACTACAAAAGTGTCATTTCTGAACTGTTTTTAAAAAATATTTAAAAAATAGCAAGAAAGCTCTAAAAATCACTAAATTTTATTTCCTACAAGATTTTGATATGAAGAATTTATTGAGCAACTTAAATATCAATTTAATGACCAAATTAAGTACAAATGAACGCATAGTACGTTATGTTGTATACTATGCATATTATTTTAGTCATGCTCTAACAAGATTAGTCGTTCATATTTTTCATTTGGAATTGGATTGCAGTTTCTAACAGAAAGTAGGCATTTCGTCCTTATCATAAATCATTTTTGCCATCCGTTTCTAGATCTTCAAGAAGAACAAAATTATGCATTCTACGTGTAATCTAACAAGCTTGTGTGACTTGTGTTACTTTTTTTTTCTTGTCTCAGGGTTACCGAGGATGAGATAGTTCACATGTTCCAACACTGGTAGTATTTTTTAAAAAATTCTCAATTAGTTGACAACTTCAATAGTGTTCGAGTAGTTATACCTGATATTGCAGTTTGTCTGATGCTCTTTAATTAATTATGACTTTTTTAACCCTCAGCAGTGTTACTAAATGAAAATTGTTTTTATGATAATGTTCCATTTAACTGAGGACACCAAATGTATCAAACTAAGGATTCAATACTGCTACCTGATCATAAGGTGTCACACACGACGGTACCAATTTGACCAGGTTCATACCTGAAACTTCCAGCATCGGTAGTATTCCTAAATGTTTCTCAATTTAGTTCACAAAATCCAATAGTGTCAAGTGTTAAACCTAAAATTTGCTGTTTGGTTGACCCTCTAACAGTTGTGCCTTTATTAGCTTTCAGTAGTGTTATTAATGAGAATTTGTTATTGTGATGATAAGTTCCCATTTAACTGATCAGACACCAAATGCACCAAAATGAGTAAGGAACCAATACCGGTTCCTGACCCGATAATTCATATATGATCATAAGGTGTCACACACAACTCGTAACTAGTACCAATTTGACACTTCAATTTAAATTTCATTTAAACCTAACTATACTAAATATTATAAATTCTTGTTTTTTAAAATAATCCTAGGGTGCAAGTGCAGCTGTAAATGCCATAATTTTGCTGGAGGTGTTTCTCTTCCCTAAGAGATTGGTGCATCTTTACTTTCTCATTCCTGTACCTGCAGCATTTCTGGTAAGCTTAACACAAGAAATGTAGTGTGCACGTGTGATACATGGTGTGAATAGTAGCTCAGTGTGGGTGTGGTTCTCAGGTTATGGGGCTGGGCACGTTTGTGTCTGTGCACATATGCGTGGGTATTTGCATGTCTTTTATTTGGCCTTAAAGAAACCATCGCGAGGACTGGTTGGATTTACTTTTCATGTGATCCAATATATCTGCCATGATTTCATGTGCTCTCTTAGTCAAATGCACTATTTGTACTGTAGACCTTACTGAAGGTTTTGCAAGATCCTTTGGCACCAGCTCTCAGACCTTAATATATAAATATAAGAGATTACTTTAGCTCCTTAATTAGGCATCGTGAATCCTGCTTCGACATATTTGATTAACAATGAACACTTACTAATTCAAAATGCCTATTTTATCCAACGTTGTAGCACTTCTTCATTCCGCCCTATGGGCCCATCATTAGCTGAGTTGGTAGAACTGTATTTATCTGCCAGTTTGTAGTAGGTGGTAACTGGTAAATATAGGGCCTGAGGTCAGGTTTGCGTGGTCTCTGATGCTTTGAAGGAGTGACCTGGCGGTGTATCCAGGAACCGTACATCTGATAAATGCTTATTTAGTACAATGCTTATTTCTGGTACTCCTATAGATTGTTGAAAAGCCTTTTATTGATATGCCCTTTCTGCGGCAGAACCTAAAAGAAAATGAGATAAATTGTGATTCTTCTTACTATGGGCAACTTTTTATTGTAGGGTGCTGCTTTCATAGGAACTGATCTCTGGAGAGTTCACAAGGTGTGTCTTTCATTCTGTATTATGTTGTATTTTTTTATTTTAAAATGGCATCAGAAATGATCAAAATTTAAATAACATAAAAAATTCAAAGATTAAAGAAGCAATGAAAGTGGTACTTTTCCATGGTGCCAATTGTATGCATTACACATGGTCATTGGCTTATGTGAAAAAAGTTAGGAGCAAACTATCAGGATGTTGACTTGTATGTTTGGTGCCAATTATATGCATTACACATGGTCATTGGGCATATGTGAAAAAGCTGGGAGCAATTTAACCTTGTTTTTCACCAGGATAATAATTTGGAAATAACACAGAAATACTAGGTGTATTTGCAAAAATGGTAAGCATCATGCTATAACATTTTCTATTTTTTTGCTTGACAAATTCACCAAAGGATTTTTTTCCAGGGACAAGACCATGTATCAGGTGCTGCTCATTTAGGAGGTGCCTTTGTTGCAGCCATTGTTTGGGCTCGATTAAGGAGGCGAATATAAAAGAATTATAAAAATGAGAGCACGACTTGTAACTTATTTATTTTTCTCTAGTTCATTTGGCTTATTTATTTCCATCTTGGTCAGTAGAGCAGTTCACTTGAATGAGAGCTAAGATTCATGATTAAGGTATAATATGAGTATGATTCCGGAAAAGACAAATTGTTCTTTTATATAATATGTCCAAATGTTTATATTTCTTTTTTTTTGGGTAGAAAAAAATTAACATCCAATTTGACTATTTCCACAATTAATGTCTGTAATTTTCTTATTAGTGGATTGTCTGAGATTAATTGAGGAATACAATCATATATTGCAAGATTTTCGGATTTCAATGAATCAAGAGATGACATATATGATTTATTACAAGATATAAAAGAGATGGTGAAATTATCTTTGCAAAAAATTTAAGTTGTGATTGAGAAATTGTCAGCCTAACCACATAGAAGAGACTATTAAATTTGAGTGACATCAATCAGTGTACCCAAATGGACTAGACATACCGACAAATTCTCCTCCCAATCAGTATACAGGTTCATGGCCATGTCACCTTCACCAAACACGCAAACAGAAAATCTCTGGAAACTAGTTGCACCACCAAGGGTCACGGTGTTTGCATGGCTACTGCTCAACAACAAGCTTACCACGATTGACAACCTTAACAAACGAGGATGGTGTTTGGTAAACATGTGTCATATGTGTCGGCAGGAGCAAGAGTCGGTATCACATCTATTCATAGAGTGTGTATATGTCAAACAATTGAGGAACTACATCAAGGCAATATTTTCCACCACAAGACCAGTATGTGTCAGATACACATCAGTTAACCCACACCTCCTATTAACAGATAATACAGCACAAAGATCAGATAGAAGACTTGAAATAACAACCAATTTCATTTTATGGAGAGGAAGATATAGACGAATATTCGCAGCAAAGAATCAGCAAATTGTAGACACATCACGAGAAATCCTAATAGAGTTGAAGAGCTGGTTCTGAAGACAAGACCAACACTGCATCATGGCGCTTTGCTGAGAAAATAATAACCTCTGTTTTTCAACTTTTAGAACTTTATCTCATCTATTTCTCTTCTTTTTGTTTCTTTTCCTTTCATTAATTTTTGTGTAAATATTAATGTAATATTACTCGATCACACTCGTGATCAATTTATAAAATTTGGGAGCTTGATCCTCATTTTTTCTTCAAAAAAAAAAAAGAATGTAGAAAGCTTTTTTAGGGTTGTCATCTATTATTCAAGTTTCACTTGCTAATAGGTTAACATGTTTTTTATTCCAAAAAAAATAGAGTTCATTCTTCAAAAGCATAAGAGTTTTTTTAGAAAAAAAAAAATCAATCATGTAGTGAGTGAAATTTAGATGATTTTCCTTGGTGACCCACAATATTTCCAAGTTTTTTATCTTGTCACAAGTGTAAGACAGGGAAAAGATATTGACTTCCTCAGTATGATTATTTTCTGATCTCATTACTCTTCATAATTCAAAATTTCTCATGAAACACGTGATATTCAAGGATGCATTAATTTTTTTTTTAAATTAAAGCTTCAGGAAAAGACTTCCGCATATTTGTACGTCATAATATGCATTTTACTTCATGTGATCCAGAAATTATTAGGAAATTAAATGTCTAATTCGAAGATTGATAAACAATTCGTTTGTTCATTCTTTAGACAAAATGAATTATTTAGGAATTTTATCACTGTCAAGATAGTAGTGGTACATTCACTTTGCCAAAGCGTTATAATAATTCAGAATGGCAAACCAATTACAATTACAAAACTATAACAAAGGCATCGAATCAATTGTTAATTTTGGAATGCGGTTGTTGTTTCATTTTTTTCTGAGCATATTGCTCGCCTAAACACAACAAGTTAAACTACCTTGGTATTTTTTGTGTGTGTCTAATTCTAGGTTTTTCTTCAGATATAATAAAATAAAACATATGTAAATTTTGTTGGGCTCTTCCGGTTCAAATTTCTTGGAACAAAACAAGTTTGTTCTTTGATGATTGCTCGTCTGAGGGTCTGAATTTTCTATTGCGCTATACGAATCAGACGTCAATAATTTTATGTGCTGTAAGTAATGAACAGTCTGAATTTGATTCAGAAATCTGCATTTTTTAAATTTAATTTGCATGAATCTTAATACATCCAACCCATCACGAGCTAAGCAGCAGCAGATTCGATTTCCTCGTCTAATGGCACGCCTGAGATCATAAACACAAGAGAGAGAATTGATGTAGCATGAGAATAGTCAAAGAACTGGTGGATCATGTTCTTCTACTCCGCGATACAGCGCTTCGATCGTTAGATGAATAATCAGAAAAAAATTTAGATCTGAAATATAAATCACGAAAAAATCAAACGATCCCGAAAATATACAGTGCGATGCCGCACGTCAGACGATTTCATTCCAAGAACTGGTGGGGTCGATACGGAGGGAAGACCGTTAGACTGGAAGTAGAAAGCGAAGGGGGCTAGCTAGTAAATAATACGAACTTTAGTTGGTGGGGTCCATACGAAGTTAATTCTCTGATGGAGACAACAGAGATACAAGGAATTTACAAGTATATTAATTAGTTCACTAAATAACAAACGCTGTCAGTTATTTCCTAGCATAAGTTCCGTTGTCAGCCTGTGATTGGCTCCTTTTGAAACGAAGTTCTGGCATGAGGAAACTTTTTATAAAGGATTCAAAAATGACCAGAAATATATATAATAGTCAAACTCATCTTAAAAATTTTACAAAGAGTCGGAGCTGCTATTGTTAATCGCATCTCTAAGCTCTCATGATTATTTTATTATTTTTATCAGTTTATGTACTTTTCGTGCGCCAACTTAATTAAAATTAGAGGTCTTAATTGCAAATTTGCACATCCTAAAGGCAATTCCTTAATAACCAATTTCTAATTACGGAAGCGTAATAACCAACTAATCAATTTATCTCAAATAATTCTAATTAGCAATTCAATCAATTGCAATTCACTCAGACACACAATTGCCAAGCAATTTGCTTAATTTCTCTAATTGCACAATTAAGCTCAATTTCAATTAACAATTCTCAAACACAAGCAATTTAGCACAATTGAAATTAAAGAGAGATAAGGGAAAGAAATGCTCAGTCGCGTGTTGACGGAGTTCAGCTTGCACGATGGCCGCGCCTACGTCTCCGGGTCTCCAGCGTCCCCGCTTCTTGCGATAACAAGTCTGGTCCGCTCCACTAACGAGAATTGAGAACAATGATAGAATTCAACCCTCTTTACACTCACCGGTAGAGTAATTGGACCCTTGGTTTAATCACACGATTCACAAATGGAAAGAAGAGAAAATAGACAATAAAATACTAATCTAATTGCACAAGCAATCTCTCAACTATCAATAGAATGATTTGGCTAATTAAAATTGGGAGGCTAAGTAATAAATTTGGCAAATAGGAATGAGCTCAAGAGGGCTTTTAATGACTGCTAGAATATAGAGGTTTTTGCCTTTTGTTTCAGATAAAATGTGAAGAAGAAGATGGTCCCCTTTCATACTTTCTGATTTATGTAAAAAGTTAGGTTTTCGGAATATAGCGCTATAACGCCATGTTCTATAGAAAACATAGTGTTATAACGCTATCATGAGTGAAGACACAATTTTGTGACGTTGGATTTGTATTTTTGTGTAAATTTGACTTAGCATTATAACGCCATGCTATGTGAAAAACATAGGTTATAACACCATTCCAAGTCAGGACAAAATTTTGTCACGTTTGAAATTTAATCTAGCGTTATAACGCTAAACCAGAAAATCCAGCACTTAGAAAAAATTTTGCAATTCGATCACCTTGGCGTTATAACGCCAAGTCTCTGGAAAATCTGATTGAAAAATATGCTACTAATCAAAATAATATTTTTGAGCAAATTAAAAGCATTTTGATAATCTTAGACAATATTTAAGACATAATCTTGAACATTTGAATTTTTATTTGATCATTTACTATTTTAAAATTCAGTTTCAAAATCTGCATCACTCTGGCATTCTAAAGCCAGACTTGGCGTTATAACTCTAGAGTTCAGGACTAAGCCAAATTTGACTAAGTTCCAAACTTAGCGTTATAACGCCAACTCTCTGGAATTTAAGGTTTGAAAATTTTGCTACTAAGCCAAACAATATTTTTGATGAAATAAAATTTATATTCATAAACTTAGATGTTATTTAAGACATATTCTTGAAGTTTTTAATTTTATTTCATTCTTAATCCATTTAAAAAGGCATATTAAAATTTCAGGATTATAGCGTTATAACACTTGACCTGGCATTATAACGCTTCCCTTTGTACTTAGTCATTTTCAGGATTTAGCACTTTAGCGTTATAATGCTAAATTTAGTGTTATAACGGTAAATTGTATTTTTTTCTAAATTTTACTAATTAACTCCCAATTTTAAATAGCCAAAGTTTTAGAGATTAAACCTATTTAACTCCTATCAAGTCTTGAGTTCTTCAGCTCATAATCTTTCTTGGTTTAATTCCTTACTCATTCGATCTTGCTTTAATCACCTACAATAAGTCTTCACAACATGCAAATATCAATGAGATTTAAACGTCGTTGTGCAAATCAACAAACTTGAGAAATTGTTTGAGTCATCATTATTAACGGTAGAGCTCCTATTGAGATTTGACATTTCAATCTAATTATTATTATATGTATTCTTAACAATATTATCATTATCATTAGAATTAATAATATTGATAATAAAAAAATAAAACTTATGATAATAATAATGAAAATTTTGTATTCTTAACAATATTGATAATAATTAGACGTAAAATTTTTGTTTTACGGTCTTTCTGCTGCTTATGCCAATTGACGGGTTTTGAATTGTTCGTAACCCAACACTTAGGACCCCATTCTAACATTGTTATGATTATTATTATCATTATTATCATTACTTTATTATTTTCATATTTTAAAGTTCTCTTATTTTCATTATTACTTTTATTATCACTTTTCATTATTTTCAATTATTATTATTATTTTATTATTATCTTTATGATAACTTATTAATATCATTATTAATATTATCATTACTATTATTGTTTTTGTTTTTGTTATATTTTTCTTATTTTCATTTTTTTTAATGATTATTATTATTGTTATCATTAGTATTATTATTTTCATTTCTAATATTATTTTCATTATTATTTTTATTATCACTTCTCATTTTGTCTTTCATTATTTTCAAATATTATTATTAGTGATTTTATTATTAGTAATATTATTATTAATATTATTAATTCTAATAATAATTGTAATATTATTAAGAATACATATAACAATAATTACATTGAAATGCCAAATATCAATAGATGGGCTACTGTTAATAGCGCCTCTAATGAAATATTTCTGCCCAAAAATGGGTGTGCAAAAGTGCAGAAAGCGAGGAAAAGAATAAAATAATGATGGGAGCTTAAAGGCGCGATTAACAATAGCGCTCCTGACCCTTTGTAAAAAAATTAGGAGGTGTTCAGGTATTACATATATTTCGGCCCATTTTTAGCCCTTTATAAAAGAAATTCCATTATAAGGAGAATGGTTTGTTTCTTGAGTGCATTGCAAAGGCTGAGGAGAATCAGGGGCGGAACCATGGTTTTTGTCAGAGAGTTCAAGATTTACAATTTTTTTAGAAGGATTCGAAACGATGCTTATTTCTTAAAAAAATTATCTTACATGATCATTTGTACAAAAATATTTAAAATATATGATCATTTGTGGAAAAAAGCTTCGAATATATGATCATTTTGAAAAAAAAATTGCAGCCGACCCCTGTGCATGTGAACTACAATTTGGATAATTATATGAAGTCCGCTTCTTTGTTTCTTCCCAGCGAGTAACTACAGATTTGACTTTTTTTTCAATTCTAAAGTAAAGAAAGAAGAACACAGGAAATGGCTTCGCCACTGAGGAGCATCAGATTAAAATGAGACAAAATTGGCCTTTTTTGTTTATTAGACTGAATTTTGTCCAGTTTTGTTCAGTGCATTAGAGGGGGTTTGGTTTGTTTGGATCATCATGCGAGGGATTGTTTTATAATGGTCTAACATTGGACCGGATTAAAAGTTCTAACCTAGATCATTTAGAAATTTTTACAAATAGTCGGAAATGTTATTGTTAATAGCGCCCCTAAATTACATTCAATATTTTATTATTTTTCTCAGTTTTTTTCTTTGTTTAGGGCTCACTTTAGTGCAGAAAATACGAGCGTTATTGTTAGTCGTGTTCCTAAAAAATTGAAATAATTCTGAAACTTTCAGAGAAATAAAATGTATATAATTATGCTATTATTAATCGCATCCATATTTTCTACGCATTGAAAAAACTGACAAGGAAAATACAAATGGAAATAAAAAAATAATCAAAAAATTTAGAGGATGTTAAATGTTTATAGTGTCTCTGACCATTGATAAAAAATTTAAAAGATCATAGGCCATAACTTTGATCCGGTCCAAACTTCCCGAAAATAAATAAATAATCCCCTTATAACTAGAACGAATAAAACAGTACAAACCTCAACTCAATCACCTTTATATCACTCTTTCCTTCTTTAACCGATCACACACCATTCACTTGTCGTGAGTGAAAACATGACACGTAGGCTTCTCTCTTCTCATCTCAGTTACCTGCACCTGCTAAACCCAGTAACGAAGAACCCAAAACCCTTCTCTTTTCCTACTTCTCAACAAAACCCTCTCTCTCAGAGCCGCTTCTTGCCATGGCAGTGGAAACCAAACCGAAGCCTCTATTTTTCTACTTACAAGCCCTTGGAGTTCCTGTTCTTGGTTCCAGGAAGGTACATTGTGCAAATGAGGAGGATTCTGACACGTGGGACCCGGTTGTTTTGTTTCTCATTGCAACGCCAGGGTGGCATCAGGCAAATACCCCAGCGTAGAACCCGGTATTACTTATATCTCTTTTTGAGTGAAACTTTGCTAGTGAAACCTTGAAAACTTTTGCATTTTAGCAATATCTTGAGAGTTTGTGAAAAATTGGATAATATATAATGAGACTTTTTGGATCATACAAAATGATAAACATAATTAGTGTCAGTACGTTGTTGGATCGCACAATTAAATGAATTTCTTTTTTGAGTGGTGGGGTTGCTTGCCACTTATTTCAAAAAAAAAATTCTTTTTTTTTAATAATTCCACTTCATGACAGAAGACTCCTTTTTATTGCTTAAACACCTCTTGTTCACGAGTCCATACATTGTTAATTAAATTCTGATCGAACCATTAGGACTGACTAATCCTTGTTCTACATGGATCTGAACCTTTGATAAACTGATATAAATTATTTTCATGGTTACATGATGTAATCATTTGAGTCGCGTAATCATTTCTTCATGTAATAACTTAAGGTCTATACAAAGGAGTCTCAAAGTGCTCCACATTTAATACTTGATCTGTTTAGGAGTTAAAAGATTAAATCAATAATTTTGGGTCAAGTTTTGAAGAACTCAAGAATCGACTCTTAGTCTAGTAGCTAAGAGCAACGCTCGTGGAAGACGCGGGTTCCAAACCCGGTGAAAGCAAATGTCACAATGGGTCTTTAGGTCAAATTAACTCTTGTCTATTATTCAAAATTTCTTTTGAAGAACTCTGACATCAGCTTTCAACTTCAATTGTTAAATATAATTCACCTACTTAAACAAATGTCTTACTAATAATTTAATAAAACATTCATTCAGGGCGATTGGTGAGTAGTTAAGTTAAAAAATAAACAAAGATTTTGCAAAGTTATATATTTTGTGAAAAATAATAATTGATTATTTTTAAGTCTCACTACCAGTTCTGAATCACTAATTATTTCATCCTAACCGAATCGACAGATTCTCTGTCATTGCATAAGATGGATTGAAAATGGATTACTTAGAAATGTGTCCACTCTAGAAATGGATTTTGGTAATCAAATGCCCTACTCTGGAAATAATTTGACAGTAAACATGCGCGTCTTTGAGAAATGAATGGGCAGTAGCAATGTAGCATGCTCAGCTCTCTAGACATGCTATTGCCAGTGACTCAGTGAGGAGCGTCGGATTCTTTTCCATTTTATTACAACAGGTGTCAGAGAATGCACTCTGAGCATGGTGTTACCGGTGAAATGCATCATACATGAGAACGTTGATCATAATATTTCGAAAAGAATTAATTTATAGATTGAACTTGCATTAAATATGTCACACCCCAAAAAATATAAGTAGGCTAGGAGTGCGAATCTCGCCACGTATACTTACTTTCAAGTACACGAAAGACTTATTTGAATATTTAAGAATGAGGTGAAGATAACAAAAATTCTATTTAATTAGAAAAACAGCACACACAATGCACACAATACATAAATATCCAAAAGTCACATTTTCATTAATATCAGCGTCTAATTACAAGATGTACAATGGTACCAAAAGAAAATAAAGGTAAATACATGAGAGCACGGTCTCACCAAAGATCGTAAGACCCATCCTTGCTAACCTACTACAATAACTAACCTAATAAGAAACAAAAGATAGCAATATGAGGAAATATATATATATATATATATCAAAACGGAAGACGCCGGGGAAACTCTATCTTAGCACGCTCCTCATGGACAGCAAAAGATTCCTCACATGAACTCCACAACCAACGTGGAAACATGAGATATAAAATCTCAGTGCGGATTAAGGTCCACTTGGTATTACAATTATGCACTTTTAACCTAGCTAATTATTTCACTTTTAAAATAAATTATACCATACATCTAATTATCTTAATACCATATGATTCTAAGAGACGTGAGACACAGACGTAAATAAAATCCAAAAAAATCTAGTTGAATAATAGTCATACATATAGTATGATTTTAATCATTTTTGCACCCAAAAGAAAATCCCAATTTGTAGAACACAAGAATCCGCCCCTTAGACGGGTCACGTAATCGCACCGCCAAATCTAAGGGTTTGCCAAGCGGGCGCGCCAAGCGATGCATTCGTACCCGGGTCGCCCAACTTACAAACTTAAACGTGGTTAAGCAGACTTAACCACGCTTAAGCGGGCGCGCCAAGCGATACAATTGCACCGGGTCGTCCAACTTACAAACTTGGACTTAATTCTGAGATTCCAGGACGGAACGCCCTAGGCGATATGAGCAACTGTGAACAACACATTCATATTTGATCAAAACGTATTCTTGTGTTCTACCTCACCAAAAGATAGAAATAAAGAAAGAAAATTCGGCCTCAGTTGCCATACGGAAATAAGGAACCGACTACCCGTTTGAAAAGAAATATAATAAAATGGGAACTCCCTGTACCAACCAGGGGCCAAAGGGGAGCCCCAGACTTCCTCTGTACCAACCAGGGACCAAAGGAGGAAGCCCTTCGAATATTAGGAGATCTCGTAATATCGACTAATAGAGAATATAATAAATAAACATAATAGCTCAAATACCTCACATATGGCACACACACTCTAAAACTGAGACGCCGGCCTTATTCACTCAAAGAGAGGATTATAATATAAATATATAGATAATATGGAGATTGAAAATAAAACTCTCAATTGGCACTACGAGTCATCAAGTGATGAGCCCGCTGGTGAACATTAGTCGGATGTCCTTAAGGACATCCCGTTGAGAATATCCCATGGGCTATGTCAGACACCATGACACATACTACCTCCACGATGCCCTCAGACTACATCCACTCTAAGGTTCACCGTCCGACACTCAGCACTCCCAACGTAATACATATAGTATTGAATACACATCTACCTATAAGTATCTAATAACCTATACGATCCGTATATCGGATCTCACGTGCAATATGAATGCAAATGATATGGAATGCAAGTTGGTCTCAATTATTGGTTACCGGTATGCAAGTATGACAGTTCAAGTTCTACGGGCCTGTTTACAATTTATGGTAATTATTGGTACCTCAGTTCAGATTAAAGAAAAAGAAAGGTATAGACCTGATTCCTACATCCTAAACAAGAGTATAAATTCTAGGAACTCGCACCTGAAAACGAGGAGAAGCAGCATTGATCTATGCGTTTACTTGGAAAGCCTTTGCAATACCATCGACTCTGTCAGCGCCCACATAGTCAAGAGTTACCTTGTGAGAGAAAGAGTTTCCTACTAAACCGGTCTCTTTTAATCTCCATTCCAAAAATTTACTTCCAGGCTCCTCAATACCAAATTGTCCTTTCAATCTTTTAAGATTCTAGATTTTACTGTAAAATGGAGAGTAACATAGAGGAAAGCAAGCACAGTAGAGAGCACGGTAGAGATGGAACCGGATCTCTTGCTCGTAAATTCCTGCTTGCTTTCCTGCTTGTTTCGATCTGGACCGTTCAAAACTCATCTAACGGCCAAAGCATCTGCCCCCTGAATCAAATCACAGTCGTCTGTGACGATCGAGCGGTCGGATCGAAGACAAGCAGGGAAGCAAGCAGAGATTTACGAGCAGCAGATTCGGACCCGGTAGAGATAGTGAGGGAGATGATAAATTATTAAATTGTATTCTCTCTCTAGTTAGTTCTATAGTGTATCTATTACATATATTAAGTAAGAGCAAAATACAAAATTTGGCCCACAAACCCAAAAACACAATTTGGGTCACTTTCTAACATGTTCTGTATATTTTTGCCTATTACAGTTTCTTGTTTCCTGTTTTGTAGGTCGTACCAGATACTAACTCCTGACAGTATGGTTTGTCTCTTACTAGGAGCAAATTTTGCAGTTTACATGCTATGGAAGTTTGCCGATCCCTCTTTCATGAAGAAGCATTTTATGGTCTTTGTTTTTCAAATATATCCTGAGTTCTCAATTTTTACCTAAATTAATTGTCTTTCAGTAAATTCCTTTGCGATTTCACAGATTTCATTGGATAATATCAAGAGCGGTCGGTTCCACACATCAATTACATCTGACTTTAGTTACCGAGAACTTGACCATCTCCTCATGAACATGATGGGACTTGAATCCTTTGGTCGAATTGTAAGCTCCAACTCTCCCAATACATAGAAATTAAATCTTATTTTATATTTTGGCCTTCTTTTTTTCTTTTAAACCCGCTCTGTTCTCTCTATCTCGAAAATCTTTATTGAAAGACTAAATCTTAGTGTTTCTCCCATTAAACCCGCTCTGTTCTCTCTATCTCGAAAATCTTTATTTGTCAACTGCAATTAATTAGTTATTTGTCAACTAAAAATATATTATTGTCAACTATAAAAGTTTAATCGTATATGTATATGCATATTTGTATATGACATGTATAGAAGATGATAAATTTTTACATATATCATCTTACAAAAATTAATTTTCAAGATCGATGAGATAGGAAGGGAACTTATCAATTTCAATCAATACATAAGAATAACAACCAACAAGTAGACAGCCTTTAGCCCTTTACTATGTAAAACTAGCATGGCAATTAATATGACATGACATTCAGCACAATTGTCAATAGTTCATTACTGATACCTTAACCAATAACCATCCAATGTTGCCAATTGACCTACAAAATTAATTCCACACAAAAAATGCCAAAGACCACATATTGATCCCAGATGCTCCAACATCCACTGTTACAATCGTCTATAAAGTGCTCTCTGCAAAATAGAAACTCAACTGTGTGTGTTCATAACAATGCAAAAAACAAAGTATAAACTTGACCAATGAATCCTGAGAACAATCAGCTGAAAGCTTTTATCATATGTTTGATTTTTTGCCTGAATTTTTTTATATTTGATTCAAGAACATATTTTCTAAAACTTTCCCATGTTCAGATTGCACATATTTTTGGGCCTAAATTCCTTCTAAAGCTGTACCTAGGAGGCGCCTTTAGCGGCTCCATTTTCTTCTTGGTGAACCATGCCTTTCTAGATCCTTATCGGGTAATATCTACTTCAAAAGAAAGTTTGTGCTTAGGAGACATGATGCATAATTATATACCATGAGCAGCAATTCAGATTAGACGGTTGGAAATTACATCTCAATTTGATTATGTGTAATTATGGCATGATGGATCCCTCAAATTATTATACCTTTGCCTACGACTATTGGCGTAAAAGTTGTATAAAAGATGAAGTTTCCTTATTTTTCTGTTGCACAAGATTATGTCTGTTTAAATTACTCTACTTTTCTCTTCTTCCAGGGTAAAGGAGGACAGGATGTTTTAGGACTGGTAAGTAACTCTGTACCTCGTCGTTCTTCACAACTGTATTTGGGTACTTCACAAAATTCAAAACTTCAGTATGGATATAAAGGATATAACTACAGCTGAAATTTATAGTTTGGTTTACCACTTAATGCTCAAAGACTCGATTACCTCTCAAGACTGTCATTACAATATATGCTGCGATATAACAGAGGATGCCAAAATACTAAACTAGAAAAAAAATACTGACCAGATAATACATGTCTGCTCATAAGATAATAGCATGACTCCAGCTAAAATACTTTAGCACCTCAATAAAAGCTTTGTTTAACCTGACCTCACTATATATGATCATTTGTTTTCTTAATAATAATTCTAGGGTGCAAGTGCTGCAGTAAATGCCATGATTTTGCTCACTTCATTTCTCCTTCCTAAGGAATTGGTTTATGTTTACGGTCTCATTCCTGTACCTGGTGCTATTTTGGTAAGCTGATAAAAAAAAGGTGTGTGTCTGTGTGTTTATGTGTGTGTTCATGTGTGAGAATTTTACGTGCAAGGGTGGATGGGTCCATGCATCATAGTGTCCATATGCATATGCACTTGTGCAGGGATGTGTGTATTGTTGGTTTAAAGGTGCAGGAGGTATTGGTTTGGCTGTGTGAGTGTGTTTCTCTCACATGCGCAGCAATGCGTGTGAATATGCTTGTCCTATTTTTCTATTGTAAACTAAGCATTGCAAAAGATGATTGGATTATTTTTAGGGTTGATCTAATATATCTATCTGGAATTTAGGTACACTTTTGTCAAATGCACTTTTTGTGGATATCTTAACATTTGAAGGTTTTTGCAAGATTGTTCGGCTCTCCATCTTTGTCCTCACCATAAATAAAATAGTGA
Source organism: Eleocharis quinqueflora (assembly GCA_964058865.1). NCBI lineage: Eukaryota > Viridiplantae > Streptophyta > Magnoliopsida > Poales > Cyperaceae > Eleocharis > Eleocharis quinqueflora. The sequence continues at coordinate 118,907 of CAXKVX010001525.1, forward strand.
TGCATTATCTAATTATGGGCTTTCTAATTACAGGGTATTGGTTTGATAGCACATGATCTATGGAGAGTTTACAAGGTTTGTCTGATTGTCTGTCAGTCTGTGTATGCATTCAGAATTACTCATTTTCTGTTTTGGCATGAAAATGCCAAATAAATAAGTTACAACATTTATTTGAAAATTTAGTTATTGTTATATTGGTTGAAACCATAATTTCCTTGTAGAGGTTGGCTTTTCAATCCTTAAGTTTACAGAGCACTTTTGTTCTAACTGCTAAGCATGAAGCTGAACTAACAATCCACGTTGACTTATATGTTGAATTCCAAATATATGATTTACAAATCTGGTCCTTTGGCTGCTGTGAAAAGAATTGGGAGCAATTTAAATCATTCTGTGCTCGGCTTGACATCCATGATATCAAAGGGGTGGAAATTGCAATTAGCACTAAATATACCAGTTTATTTGTGAATACCATAAATGTCTCGTTCCATAATAGTTTCCAATCCATGCATACAATGTCATTAATGGAACTTTTTAAAAATTTATGTGTTAGGGAGATAGCAATGTGTCAGGTGCTGCTCATTTGGGAGGTGCATTTATTGGAATCCTTGCTTTTGCTAGACTCAGGAAGCGGATGTAAAATTATAAAACTGGTAGCACAGTTTGAGCCTCTCTATTAGTCTCCTACTTAATTTGTGTTCTTTGTTTCCAACTTGTCAGTAAAGCAGTGTACTGAGACCATGAGGTTTATATCTATGATGAATGTAAAATTAGTGATCTATGCGTAGAAATAACTGCTTTTTAATAATCTTTGAGGATAATTTGTAGTAATTACTCACATAGATCAGCTCAGATTGTTGAGTAGTGTAATTTAGTAGTTCCCATGATCCCTTTTGCTTGTGCGGTTGTACCAATTGAGCCCAGTTGACGACCACAATTATATATGCAGGAATGCTCAAGTTTTCAGAGTATGTTTGGTGTAAAGGTTAAATTAGGGGTAAGAAATAATAGATTTTCCAGATTACATGTTGATGTGAAAAGTGTTGGAGACAGATTGTTACAAGCTGCTTAAGAGTTTGGCTTAGACCTGTGAACATAGGCTGTGATTAAGGTTACAAAATTATATTTGTTAGGTTACTCCTACCGGACCAAAGGTACATGTTTTTAGGCTACGAAATCCAAGTTGCAAAAGTTTCATACTATTTTGAGTTTTCACTTCGAACAATTGTGTGACAAAGATTTTTGTAATGCAAGGAACAACACTCAATAGTATTAACATAAATAACTTGCCTGTGCCCAGATTTTATTTCCATAAAGAATTGACGAAAAATGCATTCATTAGACATGAGATGTTGCCATGAATCAGATAATCTTACCTTCCCTAGCTTATCTGTAAAAAGATGAAGGCAGTAAAATGTGTCTAATTTCTCTTTTTTACATATATATAATGGCTTGATTTGGAAAAACATGTACACCGTAAAATAGACAATAAACACGTCATGTTATGCATAATTTTTTTTTGGTAATTATGAAAATGGTAATGATAAAAGTAATCAAGGGGTACAAATTTTTCGATCGAATGGCGAGAACGATAGAAAATCTACCATACGGCAGTTTTTTTTCTGCAAGATAGATTTTCTACCGTGCGACATTTTTTTTTTAAAATGCATGAACGGTAGAAGTTCTACCGTGTGGAGAATAAATGTTGAACCATACAATGTACTACAAATGTGAACCCATATAAAAAATTATTTACATAGAGACCATTTGTAGTAAAATAATTTCAACTATAACCATTAAATGTATTCATAATGCATTAATAAATAAATAAATTAATATAATTCATGCTTAAGATAAATTGATGACATAACATTTTCTTAATGCAATGACAAATTTGTTTTAATTTAAACTAATTAATTAAAAAACATATGATCATTGCTGAAATATTTTTCTCTGCATAGTCATATCTGAAAATATTTTTTTATACAAAGAAATATTTTTAAATTTGAATTGTGGTTGATTAAGTGAATTGAGTCACAATAGATTTTCTACCGTACGACTAAAAAAAGCTACTGCCCAATAGAAAATCTACCGTTCTGACCATTCGATCGAAAAACTCATACCCTTAGCTACTTTTATCACTACTTTTTACATAATTACCAAAAAAAAAAACTGCATGTTAGACATACAATGTTATAACAGCGGACCACACACAAAATGACAAAAAGGTTTCTAACTTCGTCAACACACAATATCACTTGGGAAAAATCTGTAGGGAGCACCAATTCCTTTTTGTTAATAACAGTGTTACTGCTAAGTGGGAAAATTCTGTAAATAGCAGTGGGAAATTATGTAAAAGAAACTCCAATTGGGTTTCATTTATAACCTACCTCAATTTGTTTGGGACTAAAAGGCTTTGTTGCTGCTGCTGAGAAACTCCCAATAATACAGCGAGCACAGATAACTGAGGCAAAAGCAAGGCTTTTCATTAGTATTAAAAGGTCAGGTTCCAAAATTCGGAGTGTTTGTCACAACAAGAAAGTTTGAGGGGTGTTGGGGTATTACCCAAAAAAGAAACAGAACAAAAAAATCTGACAACATCCTGTCCCATGTAACTTGAATGGAAATTACAGTTAGCCTCATGGAATTGAATTCTAATACAAGAAAACTCAAGATGAATCGGACGCAAAATATTTATTAATCTGCACTTTTTACTGGGAGGCGACACACCCAACTGCAACATCTCCACGAAAGCAAAATCAGAGGAAAATAAAAAAGAGCACTGTTATGTTTACTATTCATAACCACTGTAGAATCTACAGTGATCAAAATGAGCAACTTTGATATATGTAGAATTACTAGCAGATAAAAATTGTCATACCAGCATCAGGTCTAACTGGTACGGAAATACAAATGAAAGGTCTGGCCATCAGGTCTGCACATGGATAAACAACAGTTCAATACCATGACCACAGAATAGAATGAATATCACAAAATGCCCAGGGAAAAGATTTTTTTTTCCAGCCCACACTTGCCATGTACACAATAGAAGAAAAACATTTACTTGCTAGGTCTTACAAAAAAAAAATCTAACAACCCATCCCATGTAGCTTCAATGGAGGTTACAGTTAGGAGTTGAATTCTAATATTACCAGCAGATAAAATTTGTCATACCACCATCACATCAACTGGTACCGAAATACAAATGAAAGGTCTGGCCATGGTTAAACAACAGTTCCATACCATGACCACAGATTTGAATGAATGTCACAAAATCCACAGGAAAGATTCAAATGGACTCAAAAATCTTCCGGCATCTTTTTTCCCAACCTACACTTGGCATGCACATAATGAAAATAATTACTTGCCAGTTTGTACAATGGAAAAATCTGACAACATCCCATCCGAAGTAACTTCCAATGCAAATTAAAGTTAGCCTCGATTGAATTCTAACGTTACTAGCAGATATAATCTGTCATACCAGCATCAGGTCTAACTGGCACTGAAATACAAATGGAAGGTCTGGCCATCAGATCTGAGATGGGCCTGTCAAAAGATGGGTCTTGTATCAATTATTAGCTGCATTGAAACCATATTGAAACAGTAGTTAGCACGAGTATCATCTTTTTCAAACAACAACGGTAGATCATCCACAGAAGATCATATCAAGGCATCTAAATGATCAAGACATGGCACACAATTAACCAAGATAAGATGCTAGTTCCTTGCTGGTTGTTACCACCCAACAATATACCAGTATTCCAGAGGAACTTCATACTCTAGGTTTAGGCAGCATCGAGGTATGTGGCTGGAACCAGCTATGAGTGACAGTTGCATTATCAGCAATAATGTTGCATGCACATCTCAACAATATACCAAATCTCTGCTTTGTCCAAATCAGCACATGCTGTCATAAATAAATGCCCAGAAGGGTAGAGTGCTTGACTAGAACAAAAGCAATAATAGTGCAAGTTAGTTCTTCATGCATTTAAAGTTAGTGTCTTCTTAATTAGGTCAAGTGTGGAAGTGGGATAGAAACAAGGAAATAAACATGCAAAGTTTCACTCGAAGTTTCACAACTATTATAAAAAGACATGCTAACCTTGTTCAGAATTTTTCTAATTTACAGCTGAAATAAACTCACACCAATGCAAGCCATGAATATGCCTATCTACTGTTAGAAAACAAATAATGACACTAAAAATCTCTACTCTTCCTAGAAGTCAATGAACAAGAAGTGTACACAAGAGGCCAGCATTTTATCCTAATAATCCCTTAATGAAAGACCTAAGATTTCCCAATCCATGAAGCAGGCCCACAGCAACTCCTATTTTACAACTGAGTGAGATCTTGTGGATTGTTCATGGACTCCTTCAGGATCAACTCAGCCCTTCTTTTCTTCTCATCTCTATCATTTTCCCTAAAAACTATTTTCTCTCTCCTATCATCTAGAGCTAAAGGCAATGCAACTGGTTTTTTATTAACACCAAGCTTGAAATGCACCATTGGCCTCTTAACAGCTATGGCATTCCTTTCATCAGGATCTGCGTCCCAATCTGCATTAAGATCCGTGCTGTTGGCCGCATCAATTATTGGCCCGAATGCCTCTAATACAGATTTCCTCTTTAATGGACCAGCATCAGCCTCAATTGGCGGGGAAATCTCTGATACCTCCTTCGCTCCATGAGGTAAAGGAGGTGCAAGAAATGGGTTTTCTGCCACTACCCGGTTACCCTTGTTAACAGAACTATTACTGGCACCAGCAGTTACTGATACAAATCCATTACCTCCACTTCCAAAAATAAGCTTTTGCAAACTAAGCAACGATTTCTCAGCCTTCCTTCTTTGTCTGACCTGTTCAACCTTATCCTCTCTTGGGTCAGCTTTTCTTTCTGGCCAAACTTCTGTGTGCATATATGTATGCGGAGGTGGGTATGCAGGTAACCATCCTGGTATGTGTTTCTTCACCATCAATTCATCCCCAATTTGATCTATAGTCAGGATCCTCCTGGGTGCCCGGCATATTGGGAATTTTGGTACAAATTGAGCAAATGGTACCGAATCCTCAGCCTTAACAAATCTGTTGAGGTCTGCTAAAACACCTGAATCTGAAAAGCATCCCTCTGAAACAGCCCCGGAAAAACTCAAATCTTCTAAGCCCTGAACCAAGTCAAACAGGTTGGCGCTTGTTCTACCAGCTAAATTCGCATAAAAACTTGTGGCTTTACCTAAAGAGAGGATATAACGAATTGTCATATCAGAGAGTGTGTCCATAGCTGACTTGCGGGACCCATCAAATCCAGTCGCTTGAAGGATTTGAGCCACTGCCGCCTTAGCAACAGCACGACCAAACTCGTCAGGCCCACGTGCAGGTGCCAAATGAGAAGAGGTAGAAGCAGATTGAATTGAGGCTCTCGTTCTAGGGTTTTTGCACAGACCAAGATCCTCTCCACCTCCATCGATCATATTCAGATCATTGCACCAAATAAAGTAAAAACCGAGAGAAATGATCAATAATCGAGCTCTTCTTCAGAGAAACAGATAAATTCGAACTTGATTTGAGAGAGGATTCGATAGGACGACGAATCTAGGGTTTTGTAAAAGCTAAGGTTTTTTTCATTACCGTTAGGGTTTTTTTGAATCGTGAAATTGGAGGGGAGGGAAAGCGCGAGAAACAAAATCTCAAATGGAGAAGATAGAAGGATGGATCGAGGAGAGAGATAAGAGGTAAGATTAAGATGTAATGGGGATAAAGAGAAGGGAGAGGGTTTGATTTTATAGAGAGGAAGGAGCCTTGGGGCAGAATCGATCATTGATCGATCTAGTCTTGTTGCTATGGGTACCCACATTTGCCCCTAAAAGCATGTGCCTCAGTCGAGCTTAGTTTTGTTTGTACTCTTTGTTATTTCACAAAAATATATAATATTTTCTTGAAGCATGTGCCTTGGAGATCATTTCGAATAGTTTTTTATTTCCTTTAAAACATAAATTATATAAATTGACTAGCAAACTCGGCTAATAAATTCCGGATAAGTAAAAGGTTTGATTATTTCAAACGATAATTTAGTCTTTTTTATCTAAGAAAAAAAAATCAGTCCTGTTTTCTAAGGAAACTTGTAAGGAAACTTGTTTTCCTATGAGCTATAAGAAAATTTAAATAGTATAAAGATGGATGTGTGTCGGTGTGTCGACTTTAAGGACATGTCGACACTTCAATTTAGATCGTTTATTTATTTTACCACATTGACATGAGCGGTTTATTATTTAATTGGATAATATATGATATTTTTTCTCGCAATTTTCGTATAGAAGTTTGAAATTTGCTAAATTTCTTGGAGTCGCACTCGCCACATTAACTAAATAGATAATCTAATTTTATAATAATCATATATATTATCAATTATTTAGCGAAGCTCAAATTTCAGCTGAAATAAAATTGCGTCGTTGAACATTAATTTTTTTGTTTTATCAAAATCACTCCTTTCACACCATAGAAACTAAAATTCAGTGTGAGGCCAAATTTGTGTTGCTGCATGTTTTCTAGAGTTAAACTATGATATTTAAGGTACGAAGTTCTATCGTATTTATCATCATATTTCGAATTTCACAATTTAAATGAAGAATTCGAACCGTTGAATACGTTGTTCATACTAAATTCTATTCGAAAATTAAAATTTTCATTGTTTAAATTTTTTACTATTTTATCGGATAAATAGAAAGTTGGTTAAACTACAGATTTGTAAATCGTCAGATTTAAATTTTCAACTTATCTGATAAAATAGTAAAAGAAATTACAATTTTTTTTATTTCAAGTAGATTTTATATGGACAACATTTTTAACGATTCAGATCATTCATTTGTATTTTGAAAATCGAAATATGATTGTAAGTACGATAGAGCCTAACTCTTTTTCCAAAAAAAAAAAATTCTATGTATCACTAATTTCACTAAAAGACATAATACATCTTGTATAAAAAAAAATACATATATGCACGATTTAAGAGTTCTATGATTTTTCAAGGACGCGTTTGTTTCCAACTCGCGGAGGCGGAAAAAAATTCACTCAAAAGGTGTTCGATGGTTCCCACGTCGTGGGAATTAGATGAGATTTTAGCCCCAATGGGAAATCTACCCACACCTATTCGGTCAGTGGCGGAGTCACGTTAAGTCAGAAAGGTGCAGTTGAATTTTTCTGGAAAAAAAACTTCAAAAATGATAATATATATCATGTTTTTTTCAAATATGATTATATATTTTGAAAAAAAAATTTATAAATGACCATATAAGATAATTTTTTTTAAGAATAATCATCATTTCGAACCTCTAAAAAAATCGTAAATCTTTAACTCCCTGACGAGAATCTTGAATCCGCCCCCTGTGTTCGGCAGCCTTTTCTTTCACGAATGAGATTGTTTTTCGATTTCATTTTCCATCTCTTTGATAAATTCAATCCAGCCTTATAATTTATTTCCCACTGACTATCATCTCTTTGAACAAACATGCATGTATCAATATTTGTACTAATTGGAATTTGATGCGGTGAGTTTGTAAAATAATATTAAGCTTTAAAAATAGAGAAATTTGTTTATTCCGTCACTCAAAAGTTTGAAAATTGACAAAATATCACTACAAAAATTAAAATTAACAAATTGTTATTAAATTTTAATGAAATTATTTTCTCTGTCATTACTGCCACATAAAATTAGTTTAAGAACCATAACATTCTAATACCCAAAATACCCCTCATCTCTCCTTCTCTGTCAAATATTGCCATTGAACTTTCTGAATTGGTTGCAGCAGAAAGCACCACTGAAAAATGTGCAGCTACCAAGAATTTTCCCATTCTACGCTGAAGCAACTATTCCAAGAATTTGGAACTAGTGGAGATGAGTCACATTCGCAATTGGTTACACTGACCATGCGAATAATGCAAGCCCTTCAAAATAACCTAGATGCAAAATTGAAACCGTTTAGGAATCATGTTGTGACGTATATTTTTGTTATGAACAATATTAACTACATGGTCAGATATGTCCGAAGGTGTCTCCCATTTTTTACCCCTTTATTTCATAGACCCAAACAAGGATATGAGTTTTAAAAAGATATTCCGACTTTTTTATGTTTTAGATTGTTTGTGGTTCTTTTTATCGCTCAATAAAGTAGTTGTATTTTTGTTCAATCAGAACTTTATTTTTCACACTTGAACATGGGTTCTGATCTATGTTGCACGAGTGCGGGTGTATGTATCATATTCGATACGATTCGAATGCGGCGATATGACAATTTTAAAAATCAGAAATACGTGTGCGGCTATATATATTATATTTTAATTACAAAATAATTTAGTATAACAGAATATTATTTTGTAATATAGCGGATAACATAAAATATAAACAATGATATGTAATTGACAATTTAGCACCACTGAAAGAAGAGTTAACATTAATAATTAACGTATATAGACACAATAGCTCAATTAATGTATTGGTGGGAGCATGGAGCATTTGGAAAAGGTCCTTGGTTCGATCAGTGGGGCACAAACTCTGTTCCCTGAGACGTGGATTTCGTGAATGACCCTGAACGTTAAATCTTAAACCGTCTTTTTTTTAATCTTGTAATTTCCGCTACATTCTGGCTATCTCATGTTTCATAATTTCATTTATGTTGAATAGTAATAAAAATTTTGGATCAAGAGCAAGAAGCATGAGAGGAAATCATGTATGTACAAATAGTTATATATTATATTAGTTAACTCTTAAAGCTATAGTCTATTTTTTTTTTTTTTTGAGATGTAGCTATTAGCTATAGACGAACTACAAGTCCAAAGACAACCAAGCACCTCAATTCTGGCTATGAGCCCTTTATCCAACATCATGTTTCTTTTTCAGCTTTCTCAAACCAAACACTCTTAGATTGTCAATAAATATTCGGTTTAATTGTTAACAAACAGCCCATTGCAAAGAGAATGCAAGAGGAAGGAAGATACACCACTTTGACAAGCCGAATACAGAGACATACGAACACAAGTACACAACAATAGGTCCAATTAATTTTGAGACACCATTAAATCTACTACAGATAACATTGGCTGTTTCCACAAAGATACAACAGGTGCCAAGTATACACTCCTCTCAGAAAAATATCTCATTCTTCTTAATACTTCATATCATAAAAGATAAAACCAAATTTCTCATCTTCTCTCCACCAAGAAAAGAGTAACAAAAACCCTCAATACACTGAAAATATTTAATAAGATTAGAACCGTTCAGAAAGCCTAGCGCTGACAGCTCTCAGCTTAGAGTACACCTTCCCTGCCGGAGACCCCAAAATGAGACTACACAAAGAATCCCGCGCCACTTTAATATTAACAAACGACCCCAAAATATGAATCTTGGTATCAGCGATCACAATACGGGTACGGGTTGAGTTCTCTATTGCGAATTTGGTCTTTCCACCTTTACCCGACAGACGCCCAATAGCACGAGAAAGGTGTTCGCCTCTTAAGGTTTTAACATCTTTAATTTCGAAGGAGTCAACATAGAGGTCATCTAGACGAAGCAATGCAAGCGCATCACATATGTCAAAGCCAAGCATGAAGGCATGCACAAAATCGGCACACTTCTGGAGATGGCTGACATCTGGAGTGTCTTTTCTTGTCTTGAGTTCTACTCTCCTGGCCTGAAAAAGGATGGAGACCTCATGTGAGCACTGTAGTTTCTCATCTCAGAGTTCAAGAAATTTTGAAGTAAAAACTTTGGAGTTTGGCCTTATTGGAGATGCATTAAAATGCTTAACAATTGTTCTAGTAGTACCAAACAACACCTACTAGTTTGATGTTCTCAGACCTATTTTTTTTTACTAATGATTAGGAAAGCTCAAAAGTTGTTCTTAGTATCAACCATCAGAAAACTAGTATGACCAAGATATTTTCTAAATAAATCATTTTGTTGTTTATTCACTGTATAGTACATTTACAGGGGCGCACTCCAAAATAAAGGGCAATTTTCCTAATTGGAACTGAATGCATAGAGAACTATGCAAAGGCAATTGATATGAAAGGGCAAATGACTCTTGAACTTCCACAATTGCACTTCATCAGAATTCTAATTGTTTATAAAAAATATATGAATTTAGTACTTCCATGTATCCACTCTGATTTCCTTTATAATTAAGTGTCTGAAAAATCCTTTAAATGAATGAAAATGAACAATCAAATATACTCATCTATAGTAGCTTGATTAACACAACATTTATTTAGAAGAATAAAAATTTCTCAAACCTTGAGATTCATCCTTATGTCGACTTTCATCTGCTCATAAATCGGAGTATAAATCTCCATCCAATTCTTCTTCAATGGAGAGAATCGGTGCTGAGGGACGGGTATCTTACGAAACTGGATCTTTCCATCCGACATCTCGTGCGGTTTCAACGGTTCAAATTGAGGTTTAGGCGGCGCCGCAGAGGGGGCAACGACGGAGGATGGAGTTCCGTTTGCGTCGGTATCCATCGCGTCGGACGAGGATGGAAGCTCCATTGTTGATTGAATTTAGCTACGAACAAAAAAGAAGATTTGTGTCTAGGGTTTTTGGAGCTGCTGCGGCTATACAGTAGCGAGAAGCTCTTTCTAGGGTTTTTGGAGAGAACGATATTATGGAAAAGAAAACCCTCGTATGTAGGAAATTGTAATGCGTACTATATGCGTACCCCGAACAGCACACGTACAAATATAAACAAGATGGAAGAAAAACAAACGTAAAAATAATAAGTTTCCTCCGAATATACTACTTTTTAATTAAAAACATTAAATTTATTTTTAGTAATTCGGTAAAAAAAAGTAGGAAACATTAAAATTTCATTTTTGAAATTTCCATGTCAAATTTAACAAACTAGATTTTGATAATTAAGAGTTATGCATGAATTTTGTCAAGTCAAATATATATATGTTCTCAATTAATTTTGAATAATTAGAGGTATATTTGATATTAAATTACAATCATATGATGAAATTGTATCGACCGTCAAAATTCATTTACTGTGTCTGTACTAAAGTATCAATGCATCACAAATGAATTGAACGGATATCTTTTTGGGAAAAACTTAGGTACATCAAGATAGATGCTCGCTAGATACTCTATTCAATTTCTACTATTTGATTGAAATTTATTATACGAATCTCAATGCAATCAAATGATAGAAATTGAATGGAATATCTAAGAAGCATCAATCTCAGTGTACCTAAGTTTTTGTCAATCTTTTTATCTTTGTTCATTTGTTGAAAGTTTGATGTTTCATTGGCAAGGCAGCGAGCCAACGACCCATCGTTCATTGCAAAGACATTTTTTTCTTAAAAATGTGTATTGTTTCAGAAGTTGGAGAAACAACAAAAAATGTATAAGAAAAATGGAATACAGTATGTGAACAAATTATGTAATGAAGTAAAAAAACATTGATAATTGCATCTAGACTTCTAAATTTACAATGTGAAGTAGCATATTCATACTTAATTAAATTAAACCAAGTATTAAAGAATAAATTAACTGTGTTGTAGTTAATTGTGTAGTGTAAAGTCTAAACAATTTTGTTTAATGAATATATTGTCCGAATAAAAAAAGGCCATAAAGTCACAACTCACGATCAAAGCAAAATATCAAGCCTGCGGCTGCTCGCCTGAGAGAGAAAAGAGAAAGAGAGATGTCGCGGCGGCAGGGACCACCGAAGCACCAAAACAAGGTCGTATGGAAACCTAACGCCGGCGTCAAGATCAACGAGACGGTACCTTTTCCCTTTTTCTCCCTCCTTTCTCTCATTCTCTCATCCTCGTTTCCTGTTCTTCTCTTCGTCGTCTTTTCTTTTTGGCGTTTCAGAAGAGTTTAAATTTATATAATTATATTTCACCTCTTCCAGTTGTGGATTAATGTAATTATAGGATTAAATTATTAAACCTATAGAAAACTGTTAACTGGTATGGTACTTTGATGTGATTTCAGGCTTTTTTTCTGGTCACGCTTGCTATGAGAGTTACAAGTGTATATGATAATTGAATACCAGAACTGTAAGCATTTGTCATGAACCCTACGTATAACTTTTGGATTTAAGCAACAGTAGTAAGTTGTGCAGTTTGGAAGCAGACGATTTAAGTTCAATATTTTGATGGTTGTATGTATAAAAATGCTTACCTTTAATCTGTATATCATTTTAATTGTTTGTCCTTTGCACTTGGAAATACATGTTTGAATTACAATCTCTAAATCTATTAGGAACCTAGTGGAAGGTTCAGGCCACTTTCTGAGATCACTGGTGTGTGTCAGAAATGTAAAGAACAGATCGATTGGAAGCGCAAGTCTGTATCCCCTCTTTTATCTCATTTTGTTATTAGTAACTTTTTATTGTCTGTACTATTATCAATTTAATATCTTTCTTTTTGTCTTGATTTAGATACGGGAAGTACAAGCCCATAAGTGAGCCTGCAAAGTGGTAAATTGCTGAAATTGTTTTAAACTCTATTGATTTTGAAAAGGGCAGTTTGGTCACAAAATCCAGACTTGAGAAAGGTATTTGGATAGAGAGTATGCTGCAAGCTGAAAGCACCATAAAAGACGAGACATTGGGATTTAGTGTTACATGTTTATTAGTCACACGATGAAATTTATTCTGTGTAATAGGACATCATGAAGTAGAATCTTGAATGATTTTAATTTTTGCTCTTGTTTCAATCTCTTTTATTAAACTTGACAATATAAACAAGTTTTTAAACTTCAACTTTGATCAAAATATAGGATAAAAGCCAACAGTTCTTATCCTATTAAGTGTCAGTTTGGTGCTCAAATTGCTGTTAGTTGTGTTTGGGTATTTTTCGCTAAACATCTTTAAATCCTGTTCCAAGGTAATTTGCAAGAAATGTAGAGACAGTTACCTCCAAAGACTTAATATACAAGCACTCCTATTCTAAAGAGTATATACACAAGAAAATAATTCTGCTGATTTTGATACTTTCTGTTTTAGCCAGAAATGTGGGAAGAGGGCTGTGAAACAAGCTTATCACAAATTATGCACTGGTACTTTTTACTTGTCCTGTAAATAATAATTGCTTATTTAGAATTTTTGGTTTGTTTTTGCTTAAACACACCTTTAAATATTCCTGCAATTTTAAGGCAGCTTCCTTTTGTTTTATATTAATTTGTAGCATGCTCTAAGGAACTTGGTCAATGTGCTAAGTGTTGTACACATGTTAGTCAGACAGTTGGAAGGTATTTTCTTACTTTTAACCTTTTTTTGGGGGGTATTTTCTATGTTGTGATGTTTTTAAAATCGTCCATACAACTTCCTGTTGCATTTTGTATTGTTTAGGGACATCACAGAAATTGAGAATGAGAAGAAACAACTTGAGGAGGTTGGTTTGCTGTCTTTACACCTAATGTTCAAAACCTTTATTTATTGGAAATTACATTTGTACCCAATAAGAGATTTGGAACTTCATGTTATGCCTTAATACCTACAGTAGGAGGGATAAACCTTTAAATTGTGATGTAACCCTCAAATTATGGAAATGTGAACTATAAATGCAGTCCTTCCGGACTTCTCATAAGATACAAAAGTACATCCTGTTTTTTCATGTCATCATGAGTTGAGTTTCTAGATGATTAATGGAAGAGATTAATATGGTTGCTATTTTCTTACAATTAGCAATATTTTTTTTGAAATAAGCAGAGAGCGCCTTCCACTTCCATTTTCATAGAAAAAAGAAATACAAAATTCAAACAAAAACAGAAAACAATATCAACACACACTCACTATCTATAATCCTATGCCAATCTATACCCTCTTGATACAATTAGCAATATGAGAGTTGTTTACTTGTTTCTTTGATAGAAAATTTATCCAGACTAATAGGGGAACAATTTGGATGTAATTTATGAGACTAGTATGATTGCTATTCTCAATTTCATTTTGTTTACCAATTGGGTGCACTTTTGGGGCTCTCAAGGGTTGGGGAAAAAATTAAAAGCAAAAGCCCACCCTCTGTATTTGCTCCTTGATAATTTAGTTTTTCTTTGCGTAGGCCATTCTAAATGCGAGGGAACGGGAGAGAAGAACTCTTCTTCGTGCAGTAAGTGCCTTTCTTGTTTTATGCTTCTCCAGCAGTGAACTTTTGTTGTTTTTATTTGTTCTTAGAATTGCAAAGGGTTTCTGAACTTCATAAGCTATAAAAAGTCCTACTTCATTTTCAAAGCAGTTTCCCTTCATTCTGTTTCTTTTGTTAAATTGAATAGTTATCCACATCTTAGCATTACCACCATGCTGCTTTTCGAGAAAGCTGACAATAAATTCACCTTAAGTTCACAAGCTAACATACAATGAATGCATCAATACCTAGTGTATTCAAGCAAATACCACCTGTTTTCATTACTGAAAGGTGAAAACCACTGTCCAATTACAGCTTCCATGTTTATGAACTATACATCACCAATCTATGTAAAATCACAGAATATAGCGAATGCATTTAAATCATCTATCTATTCTATACATCATTAACATTCTAAAAAGAAAAACCAAAACAAAAAACCAAAATGTTATTTGCTTGAATATCAAATGATAATTCAATTAGCAAAGTTATTTGCACAAATAATAGTAGTAATAGAAGGAAAAATCACCTGTACTTAACAGCCATCAAATGCCATACAGCAAACAAGTGTATTACATATGCAAAATGTACCATATCTGAAAAGCTGCACCCAGTATATTGGTACCATTGAAGTCTATACTGAAAATGGCCTCGTAGTCTAGTGGTAGCTAAGAAGGATGACTTCAGTGAGGTCATTGTTTCAATCCTCCGTGAGTACAAAGGTTTGCATCCCGTTAAGAGGCATGTAGTAATAGATGCTGGGGTTTCGGGAACCCCTATATGTCCAAAAAAGAAAATCTATACCAGCAAGCATGTTTCCAGCCTCCACATCTTGCACACCGAAAGTACATCGAGATATTCTACTCATTAACTTTCATCAAAACACATTGAACATTAATTATGCATATAGAGCATATCATCAATCTCATATTGAAACATCACATAAAAAAATCACAATTATTTTGTTATTTGCAATCTCAAATCATTATGATTTACTGTTTATATCTATTATTTGCATTTCTGTTTTGGGAAAATCACATGACTTTCTCCAAACTTTGCTCTCCTTGTTTGCTCAATGGTACCAATAACAGCATCAACCTTGCTGAAACAGTGACTAAATAATCAGTAATCCTGTTTTCATTGAATAAAGTCACATTGTGAATTCCAGTAATTATTTTTTTGTGCCATCTTGAACATTTGTTCTGAATTCCAGTAAATACCGTACAATATCTGGAACTTCTATGTTTCTTTTTACCTTTTTTTTTTACGCAAAGAAAGAAACTGCATAAATGTAAATTAGTTAGAAAATAGATGTAAACAGTATAGTACATCTTATTCGACAGATGAATAAAGCAAATGGTGATTCCGGATCTTCAGTGCCTAAAATAGCAGATAGGAGTAGAGAAGGCGACATATTTCCTGCTGCCTCAGTTGATGAGTATGCGAAAACAGCTAGAAATGATGATGATGCTTATGATGACGATGATGTTTCTGATGATAATTTAGTCTACACCTAGTAAAATCATTTTTTATATTAGCATTGTCTGGTATGTTGCTGATCTCGGATATTATGTTATGAGAACTTCAATTTCTATTTTTTTTTTCAAAAATCTACTTTTGATAGGATGATGTTTTAGCATGAAACAAAATACCTTCCATGAAAAATAGCTTAGTTTTGCCGTCTGCCTTTTTTTCGTTCATATGATGCTTTAACACTGTATGCATCTTATATTCTATTAAAGTGGAAAATCTTTGATTGGATCCTCTTTTTGTGTTGCATCTGATTGTTGGCCTACTGTTAACTTAGGTTTTCATCACTTCTGTATAATCTAGCTCACCCTTAATTTTATTTTTGGAGTGTGGTTTCACTGAAATCATAGAGAGATATTGAAGAAATATACTTTAGAATGTAGTTGAAGTATAGCTAATTATATTCCTATATGAGAGTTACAGGTTGAGATCCCCTACCTTTCTTTCTTTCTCACCTAGGCCATTGAATCATAACAAACAGATCTTATCAATTTTAAAAGAGCCCCTCTGCAGTTCAATGGTGATCCAATTTGTCCGTTTTTAATCCGATATCCAGATATGAATAATAGGACTCCTTTTCTCCCAAAATAATAGCAGATTCGGACCCGAAAGTTATATGGGACTATACTGAGATTCCCATTAGGTTTTTATCCAACTTATGTTGGAAGCATCCTCTTAGGCGTTTTTTTTAATCTTTTGTTTGTATTTGACCCATGAACACAACTGGTTGTGACGTACAGTTGGGATTGTTTATTTGTTTGGCCAAAAAAATTGTAACAAATGTTCACGTGAAATGAGTTGTTATTATACAGGTGGGTAGTATAAATTAAGCATGACAATATCAACCAAATCTCAATTTAAGAAAAACAAAAGAAGAGAGAACTATAAGAGACTTGTTACTTTGTTAGATTAGGAGTTCACTGGAGTGAGAAGATGGACCAAACTCTGTTGTTAACTTGTTATCCATTTTTAGGCCTCAGAAAAAGGTAGTTTCTGATGGATATTTTTTGTAGTAGTGATAGAATGTAATAATAAAATTGAATGGAAATTTGAGATTGATTGATTTCACAACCGAGAAAACCATGTTGGTTTTTCGTTGCCAACTATGATGCAGCAAAGTTGCCATGTTCAAGGGAATTTTCTTTCATAATCACACTTGTTTTCATTCAAAAGACCCGAACTCCTTTATTTTTAGTTTTAGTTTAGAATTTTAGATGTTATTCTGTACCAATGATTCTACTGTTCCAGGGTTATGATAATCTGACCAAATTAAATGTTAGAAAAGAGTTTATTTGGACAACATAAAGGGCATGTACTTTAAAAAGAAAAGCTACCAGAAAGTACCCATTTATCTGGGAGTAACTCGCATGTTTTTTTTTTAAGCAGGGGAGTAACTCGCATGTTAAGATAACCCTTCTTTTTAGGAGAGATATAGGCTTCAAGTAACGGATACAGTTCATGTTCAATCTCTGGTGCTTTTACATGGAAGCCTACAACTAACAAGCAAATGAAAAAGGAGCATCCATTTACGTTCATGAAATAACTTATAATTGACACTAATTTAAAAAAGAAAATGTAAAAGTACATTTCAGGTGGGACGGACAACTTTCTATAATAGCATTATAGCAAGACTTCCGTTTTTTCTTATTGAAGTTATATGGGAATTAATGAATTCTTTGTTTGTAAGATTTTTTTTTATGTTCTTCTCTTTTTGGAAATGTATCCAATGCCTTCAACCATGCTCCAAAGAAGAAGCCTTCTAAACTCAAATTTAGGATCCGCATGGAACTCACGCGTCAGAATAAGCGGAGGAAATGAGGGGGCAATGCTGGGGCATTTATACGAATCCTTTATTTTTTTGGTACCAAGGAGAATTTATGCGGCATTGATTTTTATTTTTTTTGAAAAAATAGCCTCAAGATGAGACTCCGCAGAATTTTTTTTTGGTAATTATGAAAATAGTAGTGATAAAAATAGCTAAGAAGTACGAGTTTTCCAATCGAATGGTCAGAATGGTAGAAAATCTACCGTGCGATAGTTTTTTTTTAAATATGTGCACGGTAGAACTTATACCGTGTGGGAGAAATCAATCTTTTTTCTTAAAATGTACTACAGACATGACCTCGTATAAAAAACATTTATGATAGTGACCATGTATAGTAAAATAATTTCTACTATAACCATTAAATAAATACTATAGTTCATGCTTGAGATAAATTTCTGCATCAACACGTAACATTTTCTTAATGCAATGACAAATTTATTTTAAATTAAATTAATTAATTAAAAAACTTATGGTCATGACTGAAATATTTTTCTTTGCATAGTCATGATCGAAAATATCTTTTTATACATAGTAATAACATAACATACTTTTTGAAGCTGAATTTTGGCCGACGAAACGAATTGGGGCACGAAAGATTTTCTATCGTGTGAAAAAGCTGCCGCACGGTAGAAAATCTACCGTTCTGACCATTTGATCGAAAAATCTGAACCCCTTAATTATTTTTATCACTATCATTTTCATAATTACCAAAATAAAAAAAAGCTGAGACTCCGCTTCTATTAATATTAAAACAGAAGCAAACTACATAATTTTAGTACATGAAGTATGTGCTATCAAAAGTAAAGCAACAAAAAAAAAAAAACTCAACATAAACCCTGTAATTAAACTAGTCCTATGACTGCCAAACACCCTCTACTTCACAGTACTCCTACCATCGATTCTTCGTAGTTTTGGGAATTCGTATCCCCCAAATAATACGGAGTCACGAAATGATCAGCAGGCAGCACTGTTATGCTGTAAATTCGTTAGTACTGTAGCAAAAATACTATACAGATAGCACTCGACGCTGTAGCAACGATGAGAATACAGAAGGGCTCACTGCTATTGCTGACCATTTCAGGAGACGTGATTTCTAGTTTTGGGGCATC
The DNA here is from genome assembly GCA_964058865.1 of Eleocharis quinqueflora. NCBI lineage: Eukaryota > Viridiplantae > Streptophyta > Magnoliopsida > Poales > Cyperaceae > Eleocharis > Eleocharis quinqueflora. Next base: position 137,490 of record CAXKVX010001525.1, read on the forward strand.
GACTTTATTGCCCCCATGTAAGATATCCGTTTTCATAGTAAAGCTCTATTATATTTGTAACATTAGGAGTGCATGTTGGAAATCTAGTTAAGAAATCATATTGAATATTAAGTTAAAAGTTTGACCTTCAATTTTTCTAGAAAGAAATAAACATATATTTATAGACGGAAATCTTAAATAATTCTCTGGATGCGACTGTCAGAAGAAACCGATGTGTTAACTATGTAATTGTTATTTTTTGTATAATAATACAAATTTATCGAATTGACATAATTTCCCTCTCTTGTATTACTTTATTATTGGTTTACGTCCAAGTCCAAATAATCCTCATATATGTATATATATTGGCAAGTTTTGTAAATCGACAAAATAGAAAGATTGTTGTGTCTAACAATTTCTTTATATTTATCGATTTGCAAAATTATCTAGAATTTCACTTTGTTTTGTAATTGAAATTTTGTGTAGGACTTCATAGCAATATTAGAGTTGCAATCAAGGATAATCAAGAAAATTCAAGATCAACCATCACAATTTTAAATGTAAAATTACTTGTAAATTTGTTTAATTAAGATTTTTTGAGCTTGAAATGTCAAAATCTAGAACTTAACCGTTAGGCAACGGTTAGTTAATCTGAAATTCAAACTGACCCATGCCTTTATAATTTGATTCCAATAACCAATTATTAGCCAATGGTTACCAACTGTTGGCAACGATAAGCCTTAAAAAATAACCCAATTTCCAGACTTTCACCAAATTGTTCCAGTGAACAATCGTTAGCCAACGGTTGCCAACCGTTAGCTAACAGTTAGTTCCTCATTTGAAAATCATGACTGCTTATACCCAACTGTTTCGAAAATTGTTTTTGAAAGTCCTGATTCTGCTGCACTATAAAAGGCAATTGTTTCTTTCTTCCTCTCTCTTGACTCTTTTGAATAAATGGTTGGCAAAAATTAATAATTTGGTGAATAAATGCATGAACAAACCTCAAAATTTTCTAATTCTAAATTAATAATTAAAATATGAAAAATATAAACTGAAGGATTTAATTTTAAAAAAAAAATTTATTATTTAAAAAAATTTCTGAGTTCGTACTTCGGGAGCAGCCAAAAATTTATTTGTTATCTTTATCAGTCGGTTACCGAAGGATTTAATTTCCTAATTTCTTTTCTTCGTTTGTTTGGAAAAAAATAAGATATCAAATTTCAACCAAATCATCAAAATAAATTTGCAGTCCATGCTTAGTTGGACTTCAAAATGATCTGTTGTCAGAAAAATGTAAGACTACATTTATAAGAAAACATATATAACATATTTAATGACATTAATAATTATTATCGTATTAAATGCATAAAATTAATGATACTATTCAATTAACTTTGTGCTAGTATGTTGTTGTATTATTATTTTCATTTTTCAGCAAGAATTTTCGAATATTCTATTGCATGCAGATGCAGCCACGGTTTTAATGACATTTACTACTTTTTCAGTTTTCAAATAATATTCTATTGCATGCAGCTACGGGTTGGTTCAGAAATCCACGTATGAAGGAAAGTAAAAAAAAAAGAGAGAAAAATATGTTACATCTCAGCTGTTCAATCATTTTCATTATACGACCTCAGTTAACTATTGTGTCTTATATACTTCTAATTATTATTAAATCAACTATCAATAATTATTTTATAAATTTTAAATATAAATTTATAATCAATGAATACTCTATATATGGGACCCGGATCTGCTGTAGCGTAGTACCGCGCTACAGCAGATGGACGGTCCGGATCGACCGCCAATTTCGCAATCGACCGTCAGAGATGAAAATCAGAGAGCCTGTATACTTTGACACGAATCTTGATGCAAATCGTTGAAAATCGGACGGTTCTGATGCTGCGCTACACCGTCCCGCGCAGCACCAGATCCCATTCCCTATATATGATATTGAAGAACAGTGATGTTATGGACTTGTGGATTGTTTTGGTACCATCCGAACTTAGAAGACCCGAGTCCAACAGATGATTCGGTCAAGATTCGTGATTCCCAATTATTTTTTTGTTTCTCATTTTGTTTGCATTTCCTCCTCCCGGCGACTCGACGCCGACATTGCCTTCTTGGTTCTTTACTTCTTTTCTCCTACTCCCGCCTTAAACCCTCCTCCAAAAACCCTCATCTCTCTCACTAACAAAATTTACCACTTCAGTTTACAAATTTTGAAATGAGCCATATAATGTGTCGGATCATGCGAGCGCGAGCTCTCTCGCGCCTCCTCTCCGCTAACCCTCGCTGCACTCGAGCCTTCTCCGACGCCGCCGCAAAGGATCCAGCCTCGGCGGCGGCGCTAGGCGCAGCATCGTCTGAAGCTAATGCATCTGGTGAGAAGACGACTGAAGCGGAGCCGCTTGTAACGGAGGAATTGACTGGAGGGAAGAAGCCTTTCTCATGGGCCAAATTCGGTGCTTTCACGGCTTTGACTGGAGCTGTTGGTGCCGTCGGATACTATTCCTTTGGTCTTTCTCTATCTCTTCTATTCCTCTTTCTTCTTGAACTGAAATTGTGCTGATAAAACATCGTGTCACTCGTATTTAATTCTGCAATTATTATTGCTGAGATCAGCGCAAACGCAGAGGAGTAAAATACTGAAAAATTCTGCATGTTTTGAACTGGATTTTTTTCATCTGAAATCACTGTGCTACGTCTTTTCCAGTGTTAAGATCAACCTTAATATTTCTATCTTGTTTGATAAATGCTTTTGAATCTGACTAGTGTGGTACTAGCTCACCACTTCTTGTGATAACATCCATTTTAACCTAATTAAATTCTAATTTTGCAATGAAACCTTAGTTTCTTACATTTTGAGCTTAACCTATCCTTTGACTGTGCAATAACTTTTGTAAATTTCAGCTTATTCTCTGGAAGAATTGGAGCACATGACAAAAGATCTTAGGAAGAAAGCTGACTTTTCAGCACAGAGTAATACCTCCATATCTGAGGTACTATATTTGTTACCCATAGCTAAATTGGCAGGTAGACTATGTACTGGTATAGACAGTAGGAGTCCTGGTTGTGGATTGCCCTATCTCGTGTTCGTTGGTAGTTAGAATATAATGTTGCATTCTAATCTAATGTCCATTTTTTTTAGAAATTGAACACTAGACCACCACAAATGAATTAGGAGACTTCAATTATAGGAGCTGAAATTAGCTGATTGACCACTACATACTTTGACATCGTGACAGTAGTATATCTGTCTATTCTTATCGGTGCATGATTAACTTTTTGCTTTCATGCAGAATCCATTGGCGTTTCTTAAGTCAGAAGCTTGGTCGAGTAAGTATATTGAAATATCAAACATTATTTGCATCTTTTGAGTTGCATACTGCTGATACAGCATAGAAAGTAACATGCTTGTAAGAAGGTTATCAGTATTTCTGATAGTAATATATAATTTTTCTCATTTTGTTTCCAGTTGCAGTTAAGCCAGTTGAATTTTATTTAAATACAAGAGCTAAAATTGAGGAGGAAGTCCGGGTTAGTGTCCTTCCCCTTGTAGTTATATTGTGATTACTTGCACATGCATGTGTGTATATTTTGTTTGGAACTTCTAATGAGTACAACCATCGTTCCTGTTTCATTTTGCTAGGGCTTTACTGAACCATTATCAGAGAAGCTTCTTCCAGATTTACACCCACAGGAACAACATGTTTTCACACTTGTTCTCGATCTACAAGAGACCCTTATTTTCTCTGACTGGAAGGTTCTCTCTCTCTCTCTCACACACACACACTCACAATCACAGCCTCACTTCATTTCAACCTAGACTTATATAATTTTTTTCTTTTTTATTTTAGCGTGAGAGAGGATGGAGGACATTCAAAAGACCTGGGTTGGAAGCATTTTTGGAGCGCCTGGCGAAATTTTATGAGATTGTTGTGTACTCCGATCAATTACCCATGGTAACTTCAAGAAGTGCATTACTCCTAATCATTTTGACCATTTGAGGTATCATTTTAATATGTGTTCTGTCCTTTTTAGTTTGTTGATCCAGTAATAGATCGGTTGGATCAAAAAGGCTGCATCAGATATAGGCTTTCAAGGCCAGCGACCAAGTACATTGATGGAAAACATTATCGGGTATGTTAAAACTCTTGCTCTTTGTTAGTTAGAATATAATGTTGTTAGTCAAAATCTTTTTATTTGAGTAAAAGGTTTATTTAGAATTCATCAATGTCATGGCTCAAAAAATTGCAGTGTATAAAATGTGAGTAATTATAAAATGAAACTAAAGAAAACAAAAGCGAGCTCCTGTGATCTCCATCCTAAGCGCCCTAGTCAAAAGCTCCATGCTCCTCACATGGACTCAACAACCGTGAAAATGTGAGTAATTATAAAATAACTCAATGCGGATTTAGGTCCAGACTTTGAGCTTATATCTTAATCTAAGATTGGACCAAATCCAATAGTAGATAGGTACATAATCACATTTAAGTCTAACCAAATAATTTACGTTAATAAGAAAGAATGTTTTAGAGAAATGATTTTAGTTTAAATCAAGTGTTAAAATTAAATCGCTAAAAACTCAAAAGGAAAGTACGAGGAGTACTAAGATATATAAATTATACAAAATCAATCAAGTACCTGAAAATAAGCCCCAATTCGCAGGATACCTAGATCCGCCCTTAGGCGAGCACAAATGAATGGGCCCAACTTACAAACTTAGCGAATTCAAAATCTCAGGTCTAAATCACCCTAGAACACTGAGCGGCCCATGGGCACACGCTCTAGGTCGAAAACGAATCCAGTACCTATCTCACCAAAGGAATAAAAGAAAAATAAAAATTACGGTTTCAATTGCCATATAGAAATAAGGAATTGACTACTCGTACAATAAGAATAATAATAAATAAGACTCCATGTACCAACTAGGGGTCAAAGGAGAGCTCCAACCTTTTCATGTACTCAAAGTGGCCACTAAAGGGGAAAGACTCTCCAGACGTATTCGAGATCTCGCAATAAGTCGGCTAATTAAAAATAATAATAATAAATGAAATAGCTCTTGCAGATCAAATATAGTGGCCACTAAAGGGGAAAGACTCTTCGAACGTATTTGAGATCTCATAGTAGGTCGGCTAATTAAAAATAATAATGATAAATGACGGAATAGCTTCTGTAGATCAAATGTTGGCGTGCATACTCTATGACTTAGAAACTAAAATCTTAATCACTCAATTGGGGAGAAATTTATACTAAGATAATAATAGTAATGAGAGTGAAAAAGAAAAATCTCTATTGGTGCTCTTGAGCCATTAAGTGATGCACTCGGTGAATGAGCGCAACCAGAAATCTACGAAGACGTTCAGAAGAGAGTACTCTACGAGCTATGTCAGACATTGTAACACGTAAACACAGTTGGATGCCCTCAAGCTATTTCTAGCTGACGAGCATTCGGCTCGTACTCTCAGCACTCAATAATGTCGTTAAAGTATACTACTTATATTCTAAAGTAATTATTATCAACTTGTCATAATATAGTACCTGTATATCAGGTGTCACATGCAAAGAATGAATGCAAATGACATGGATGCAAGTTGGTCGGATAGTTGGTGTCGTTATGCTTATGACAGGTCGAGCCTTATGGTCCTTTATCAAATTTTGGTAATATTTGATAAGTCAGTTCAGTTAAAAGAAAAATTAAAGTAAGTCAGGTTCTGTCCTATACATATAAAAAAATATAGACCCCAGGAGGTCGCTAGCGATTCCCTTCTCTCTTTCTGGCGACGACCCTCTCTCGGCTTTGATGGTGGCAGAAAAAAGACGAAGAGGAGGCGGAGGAAAGGGGGAGGGGGGAGGCCCGCGGCGCGACCTTCCTCGCCTAGGTTTTTTCTCCTTTTGGTTTTGCTCTTTCTAAGGGCCGGCCTATGAAAAAATAATAATAAGGCATCTGCACTGCATATGTAAAAACAGTGAGAAGTCGTGAAAAATATCAATTTTGAGGAATATTTTTGCAGAATATATGTTGCTTCAACCTCTTTGTGATATGTTCTATAGGATTTATCAAAGCTGAACAGAGACCCTTCAAGGATAATATATATAAGTGGTCATGCACTTGAATCATGCCTCCAGCCTGAAAATGCTGTAGAAATCAAGCCTTGGAAGATGGATAATAATCTTGACACTGAACTCCTGGATTTGCTTCCATTCCTTGAATGTAAATTTCTTTGTTCTAGTGGTTTTTTTTTCATTTATGTTTGCTTATCTGTTATGTTTCTTAGATGGTTACTGCTTTCAGCTAGTTTTCCCTGAGTACCTGATCTGCCAACGTTGAAACAAATGAACATTACCTGTTTGAATTATTTCAGGAATCTTTTGGATTGCTAATTTTGTCATCTTGCTATATTGTCACTTCTTCTCCCTTTGTTACTTTGGAAAGAGAATACCAAACGTTTTTTTGTGGATCAAGAAATACTAACCTATTTGAGGCTTAAACCAAGACAGGTCCAAAATGCTTTAGAGTAAACATTATTACTGGTGCTGGTACATACTGGTGATTATGGCTCACTGGCTGGAGTCAGCATTCTGTCTGCCTCCCCCTATTTTTTGCTACAAAACTTAATTGGTGCTTATGTGATTATAGATGTAGCTCTACACAGACCAGCAGACATAAGGGCTGTTCTGCAATCATACCAGGGCCATGATATTCCCAAAGAGTTCATTGAACGTTCAAAGGAACATCAGAGGTACATAATATGTTATTTTTAATTCATAAAATGCACCATATTTATTCCCTCCAGTAAAGCCTTAATGTAAAATAAAACCCAAAAGGCCAAAACTAACAATTTAAATGGTAATAAAGAATACTGATCATTGTTTTAGAGTTTGTTGACTTTGTTCCATAAAATCTTTGGCAAAAGCCTTACTACCGATGTAATTAGTGCATGCGATGATTGCATATTGTAATTTCATGTCAATAGCTTTTGTTATTAAAATTTTTCCTTATTTTGAAACTCTTCCTTTGAATAATCCTGATGAAAAATTTGCTCTCTTTGATTGCTGTGGATGGCAAAGACGCATGCAAGGGCAGAAGAAACAAGGCTTTTTGGGCAAGTGGTAATTTGCATTACCAACCCTGTGAAAATGCATTTATTCATGTAGAACATTTTGATTTTGTGAGAAAAGAAGACTTCACTTCAAAAAAAAAAAAAGCGAGAGAGAAAGGAGTTATTGTTTGATATCATAATAGAACTGTTGAGTTCTTTCTTGTTTGAATTAATGGAGATCTTTTTTATTTTAACAAATCCATCAAAACATGTACGTAAGAGATGGGATTTTTCACTGATAGTTATCAAAATCAGTGTAATATTTTGCAATTTTGACAGTACAGAACTTTCCTAGTGCTATTAAAATCTTATGGTGTAACCTACTGATTCAATTTGTTTCGAGTGAGAATGTCACTGATGCCATTTGAACACCTTTAAAAAATGTTGTATTGTTGTTTGAGGTAAAAACTAAATAACTTACAGGTCTTTTGGCTCATTAATTTAACAGCTGAAAACATTTTGGGTTTGGGTTATGACTGGTCTGTTTGTTTAATTATTCGTCCTAGCTTTTTTTTTTTTGTTGTTGATGGAACTTGATTCGGACAGGGGGCGGTCCTCTTTTATTTTTTGGGTTTGATTTTTTTATGGTTTTGTTAATTCAAAACCTAAGCAAGATCAACTATATGTCATAGGTAAACTTAATTATATGTTTTCTTGCTGATAAACATGCTTGTAGTTAGGGATATGCCATAAGCCTTCGGCCTCCAGCTCGGTACTTGTAAAGTCTTTGTCAGATCCGGTTCTGATTCGGCGCTTAGTAAGATTTTGAAAGGGCCGGGCCTTAGAAGGGTCGGATTCGTTCCAAAAATACAAGTTCTTATTTACTCGGCCCTTTCAAGCTCCGACCTCGTCCAGCCTGATTCGGCTCTCTGCAATCTTTCTTCACGCCAGCTCTTCAGATCCTTATCAATCCTTTCACAATTAAAAAAATTTTAAAAATAGACCAAAGCCCTTACTACTCGGCCTTGATCCGGCCCTTTGCAACCCCGAGGGCTTGATAAGGACCGGACCTTAGAGGGGTCGGACCTATTTCCTTAAAACAAAGTTCTTATTAACCGACCCCTATTAAGTCATCTTTAGACCCGACTCTTTCGTAGGCTCTCTAGGTTTGACTCTTGTAAAGTCCGGCCCAACTCTTTAGACTTTCACTACTTGTAGTTGATAAATAAAGAGGTGGGGAGTTGTGTTGGGTGGATGCTTGATACTAATTAATTTATAGTCTTTTCTTATGTCATATTATAACTCGCGGTTTGATATATTGAAAAGGACAATCTATTTATTTTTATCAACAGAAGCTCCAAGACGAGACTGCCAACTTTCATTAAAGAAAGTACAAAATAAATGTTAGTCCAGCATACTGTTTTCAAAACATAAAAGACTTAGCTTTACTCCGTATAGCATACTGATTGCCATCTGATCATACGTGATTACTTAACCACGGTTACCTACTGATCCATTCATTATTACATACTTCCACCTGGATTAAAAGACACACTACTTTAAATCCTTCAAAAAACATATACTAAAAATACCAAAGACCTTCTAGTTGTTCTTTTCTTAACACTAAATCAATTTTAATTCTCTAAAAGATCTTCATCACTAGTCTTTCTCCTCCATTTTTTTTATATCCTCTCCAACATCTCCATCATCCATCATTTTAGTATCTATGCCATTTGGAGCCTCATTTTGATTAACCTGCATTATATCAGTTTAGAAAATAGATTCAACTCTATGCTAGTTACTTGTTAAGTATTGAAATAAATTCAATATCATCCAAATTAACACATTGAGTCTTTTAATATATGTGTTATTAAATATCCTATTATTATTTTTGTCCAAATAGTCTATACATAAGCTGTCATTAATATACCCAGTGTATTACATTATCATTTTCATTTTAAGTATGCTATTTATAAATGCCGGAGATTTTGTATTTGTAACTAAACGTGTGGAAGAGGTGAAGAGTTGTGAAGAGTTTTGCCGTAATCCGTTGCTAGATTTTTCTTAATGTACACGGAGGCAAATGCAAAAGAAAAAAAAATGTCAACGGGAACAGCAATAGCAATATGTATTTTGAGGAGGGATTCAATGCTCATGCTCATTGATGTCTGTTGTGTCTATTTTTTGTTTCAAACTTATATTTTAAAATGTAAACTTTTAGATGTATTTTAAATCATCTTAAATACATGTCTATAAATAATGGTAAAGTTTCAACTTCATTTCAATGGCCATCAAGAGAGACGATTAAATGTCTAATTTTGACCGTTGATTTTGTTAGCTCTTGATAACTATTGAAACAAAATTGAAATGATGCAATATTTTTTGCATGTATAATATGATATATATAAAATATTCAATCAATTAGTTTTAATATTTAATGATTTAATTAAAATTTAGTTTCATGGGCAACGATGAGGCACCAGAATCATAGGCATTTGACCCCTTCTCATGTATTTATAAATCATAATTGTAATTTTATATTTTATCTGTTACTTTAGAAAAATAAAGGTCATATTAATTAATATTTATTAAAATTATGGAGCTCAAAAGAAGCTCTTTCTTCATAATTTATAACAAAAATACAGAAAAATGCTAGCTATACAGTTAGTCTAGTTTTGAAAATAAACTGACCCTCGTTTTACTGAGTCTATATTCTTTGAACGGGTCAGCAGTCAGCTTATACAAAATCAAAGCGAGTCAGAAATCTAATTTAATATACTCATGACGCAACAATTGCCGCCACTGTTACAGTGAATAACTGTTCGTTTTCACTGTTCACTGCTATAGTAAAATCACTGTTCATTCCCAGATTTTTGCTGCTGCTTTTATGTTACTGTTCACCGCTACAGTACCACTGTAGCATTTCCAGAGTTAGAGGAGTAACGCATGTCGCATGGCGCATGACGCATGACGCGAGCCGCATGACTATTAATTTAACTCTTCAATTTAAATAAAGGAAATTGTGATAGGCGTAGTGTTCAGCTTGACCTCGACACTACCTCCAATATTTTATGAGGAGCCTAGCAGAATGAGAATCTTTTGATTCGAAACGAAATTTGAACATCTATTTTGAATTTTGATCAAATCAATACAAAAGCCCACTACTTGACTCATTTAACTAGCAACTGAAACCCCAATTGCAAACCACGCCTAGAAGTACTCGAGTCTACTAAAATCCTTACTTGTACCTCTTTAGAAATGCATTGATCAAAGCACTGCGTATTTATTGATTGCGTCGAGTCTTCTCTATTTTATCAGGACGAAGTATCTCACAAAAACTCTAGAAATTTGCTCTTCTTCTTTATCGATTCATTTTCCTTCTCTCTTTGGGAGTGGTATTTGTTCGGTTAAAAAGATTGGGAGATATTTGTCACATGATGAAAGTTTGGGGATCCAGAGGCATTACCTCTATTTTTAAAACATAATAATATCCAAACAAGGACCCTTGTGCAAAATCGTCTGGAACGACCACTGAAATATTACCCGGTGTAGAAAACGGCGATCAATTCCATTTTCGCAAAGGGATTATTTCCAACAACCATGGCAGCTCGCATGGCCATCTCTTCTTCTTTCTCTCGCGTCTCATCATCTTTCTCTGCTAGATTAACGCCTCGTCGCTCTCTCGCCGCCGCAGTAGGTACGCCGGTTTCCCCCTTCTCACCTGTATATTTTGGGATTTCATTTTTCACGAGGCGATTTTAGTGTATTTAAATGTGTTTTTAGTAGCTGGATTAGATCAGCGATTTTAGCAACTAGTGGCATGCTTTTATGACTTAGAAAGGTCTGTGCAGAACTTTTTAACTGATAAAATGCTGAAATTTAGAATTTAAGTTAATTTTTTTTCCAATTATGATGTTAGGGGATACTTCTTAAAATGTGTCCTCAATTAACAGGAGACTAGCCTGGATGAATCTGTTCTCTTTTCTTAGCATGGTGAGAATTTAGAGTTCTGATAGTGTAGGTCGGAAAAAATTATGTTATCCAATTTTATTTTGCCTCCTCAATAATCTCTAGTTTGATCTTCATGTATGGGTTGGATACCTCTACTTCTTGCGCTTCCATCGTGCTACCACTTTTTAAAACATTTACAATAAGATACCTGAAATTCGATGGCAAAATACAGCTGCCACTGTGATTATTTTGACTCTATTGACATGCACATGAAATATTGTTAGAATCCCACTTTGTTTTTTTTGGCATCAAGAGTATGCACTGAAACTTATATGTTTAGACTTTTTTATAAAAGTACATTTCCCTTCTGAATATGAAACTGGAGTACTCTTATCTCAGTTAACTGACATTTTTATTCTTTTCCTTTGTGTATCACATTTTTTTATATGTAATTGTAATTTTCTAAAGCTTTGAGGTAAGATGGAGTACTACAAGAATTAAAAATGGAGGCAGTCGAAACATGAATATTTGATATTCTTTAACCATTGAACCAGGTTGAGATATGTTTTTCTTGTGGATTTCACAATCTGGATCTGATACAAATATCCATTGTTATTGAGCAATTAGTACATGCTAAACAAAAACTATGGGCGTAAACGAGTCGGGTTGGTCGGGTTTCACATAGGTTTTCAATTCATTTGATATCATTCGGGTTGTATTGTTTTCAACTCGTAACCAACCAAATAAAATAGAAAATCATACAATTTAAATTTTGCTTAGGCGGTCGGATTTTGCGGGTTTTACAATTCGTTATATAATACATTTTTTTGCGTGAAAATCTAATTGCACCTCAACAAAGCCTATCAAAATTTTATGGTGACACAATCTAAATAAAGTACCAAACAACTGAATCGTTTAATGTAAATTTTAGCTTGCAATCTTTTAAATCAGGTGAGAATCCTGGAAATTTATTGAAAACATCTTTATTTCCTTTTGATTTCGCCTCTTACTTGCATTTTTCAAGAATTAAATATTATGATTATAACTAAAATGCGTAATTGAGGTGATTTGCTAATCTAGAGAGAACTAGATTGAGAAAGATGTCAGAAGGTAGTAGAATACTAAGCCTTGTTTATTGAAAATCGGGTTGGTTCGGATTTTATTTTGTTTTATTTTACGATCCGTATTCACAATATTAGATATCAGATTTTGACAAAAAAAAATACTAACCAACCACAAAAAATAAAAAATCGCATTTTCACGGGTCGGATCAGTTGGGTCGGTCGGGTTAGACTTACACCCCTAGGCACAAACAATTTTCTTTTGATTGTATTGGTTACGAATAAGAAATAGTTGCTTTCCTAGTTATATTTTATTTTGTAATATTTTGTTTTCTAATAAAAAAATTTAGACTTATCCGTTAAAAGTTAATCAACAAGCCTATCATTTGTGATGTTTCTTTTTTGCCTTTTTTCCAAGAGCAGAAAAGAGGGTTTTTACTTCATTTGCTTGGTATATGTAAAACCGCTAGACATGATTTCTACAAAACTATGAGAAATTTTTTGAACCCAAAATTTTTGTATCAGTTTTTGATAAACGACTACTAGTCAACTCCACTCTGTACTGATTATTCTTCAGCACTGTAGAAAAGTGTTTCTGCTTTCAACAGCTTTTAGTTACTATGTTTGATATACTTCTAATAAAATGGGTTTATGTTGTAAGAATTCATTTTGTAGATGCCTATCTTCCATATATGGATCCTCTTTCACCTGTTATTCCAACTATTTAATAATATTATTTGGTTGTTTCATCTTTTAAACAATTATGCTAATCGTGTTTCATAGATCATAATGGACCGGCTAAGGTGAATATCTGGGAAGATCCAATGAGCCCGTCTAAATGGAAAGAAGAACATGTTAGTGCCACCATCTTTATTTATATTTCACCTCTTAACTGTGAATCTCTTATGGAATGCAACAGATGATCATATGCTTTATTATACTCAACTGTTGGATAGTAAAAGTTTGTTCAATTTGGGCCTTCTGATATTGTTCTTTGAAGAATCAGAATGATTCTGACCTTGGTTTTCGAATTATCTTGTAAAGCTTCATGTGCGTCTATGACATTAACATGTATAAAGTTGCAAAAGGTAAAGATCAATAAGCTAAAGGTTAACTTAAACAAAGATGGATGATATATAAAAAATAACAAATCATAAGGGAAAAAAAAAATCATCTTTTTATCCTTTTATTATGGTCCTACAACTTTATTTGTACTTGTGTTGAATGCTCTGATATTAATTTTTTTTTTATTTATACATTTGGTAAAATGCAGTTTGTGCTAGCCAGCCTGAGTGGTTGGTTTGTCCTAGTCTATGGAGCTTCCAAGATCTTTGGTGGGAAGAAAGAAGAGGTACCTTTTTGTTACTATTAGACATTACTATTATGATGGAAAGTGTGCTCTCAACCTTCTGAAATACTAGGTTCATTGTTGCTGGAATATTTATGAGCAAAGACTGAGAGAAAATCAAATAGAAAAACAAAAGGATGGTTCAAATTTTTTGTAGTAGAGGAATATTGTTCGGACATTTAAATTATAGTTTTCTTATCAGCAAAATGATGTAAGCAATGATGGGTCATCCTAGTGTTCTTTATATTGTTTGGGCTGTGTAAGTTAGCAAGCTTGTACTTATTCTTATTTTTTTTCTTTATCTTTGTTGTGTATAAATTGTTTCAGGTTATTGTTGCCCCAGCGAGCTAGATGACTTCATTTACAGAGATAATTCTTCTTTTGAATTATAATTGATATTAATAAATTATGAAGAATGCAGAATACTTCTCTCGTCAATCTGAGATGGTTGTGTATTCTGATTTTTCATCTCTGATGCATTACTCCAGGAGCGGTTTGTTTATGTGATGCTTTTTCTTTCATTTCATATTGGAAATGCAACTTTCTCTCTTTGCGTATGGATTGTGTTATTCTTGCTATTTTTCCTTTTGTTGAACTTTGATGTTTCCCTGTATACATCATACATGACAATGAAGTCAAAGCACAAGTAGCCCTCCGGTTTAACTGTTACTTTCGTTGCGCGGTTCTAGCAGTATTACCTGTTCGTTAGTTATTTTGATCTTTTTTTGGATAAAGATGGAATATCAAGACTATCACCTTTAAAAAATATTCATAGAGCTTCCACCTAATTTTAAATAAGTAACGACTTTTTAAATAAAGAATTGGCTAAGCCCAAGCTCTGTGGCATAAGTGAGAAATAAATTCTTTATTTCTAATTTGAGGATTCAAACATGAATAAAGTCACAAGTGAGTATAAGAAAAAGTTGTTCCTCCATAATATAAAGAACCTAAATAGCTGGAATAAGTTATTCCACTATGTCTTCGTGGAATCAACAATTCAAATCAGTATATTGTTATGTTATTGTTTAATAATAATATAATAGTTATAATTATAATACTATAATAATATTATGACTTGGTATAAGGTACTATGCATAAGACATATGAAGTTAAAATGGGTCATTGGGATGTTTCAAGATTTGTGTTGCACAAATCTTGAAAATAGATCGGATGGCTCATAATTAGTGGCCTATGTCCTATGTAGTGTTGTGACAAAATCCGTACGGGTCAATCTGATCCGCGTCCATCTACCCCCGTCACCTGTCCGTGGATCCAACCTGTGCCTGCTCGTATCCTTGCCAAGGGCGGGTTTCATGCGGGTTTCATACGGGTTTGGGTCGCCTTTCGAAATTTCACTCGTGGTAACCCGCCCCTTCCTAACTGGTCCCCAACTCGTCCCGCCAGTGCCCGTGACTCGTAACCCGCCCCAATCCGCCAGTAACCCGCCCCAACCCATCCCAACCCGCCCTCAACCCGCCTCAACCCGTGACCCGCCCTGTTCCAACTCGTCCCCCCCAACCCGACGGGTCAATATGCGGGTTTGGATCACCACCCCAAATTCAACATGTCCCAACCCGCCCCGTTTAACCCGTCTCACCAATGCAACCCGTGACCCGGGCAACCCACACCCGTGCCCGCCCGTTTGGTCAACATAGTCCTATGCATAGTACGATAGCAATGCTCTAATATTATAATAATTGTTATTATTATTTCATGTTGTTTTTATTATTAATTATGCATATCATTATATTTACTATTTTATTAAATAAAATATGTATCAATATATTTAATTATAATCCAATTAATAAAATCATTGTTGCTATTAAGATAATTTTAAAATATATTTATTTAATAGTATTGTTATTATTATTATTTAATATCAAAATTTTATAATATTTTATTATAATTTTGGTTAAATCACTATTAGTTTTTTAGATTGATAATAGTAGTAATAATAATAATAATAGAGCAAGGCTATGGTAATATGCATAGAACATCCCTTTCGTCCTATGCAGCTATGTATTTGCTCAATAAATTTTTCATATCAATGTCTCGGAAGAAATCATTTTTCTTTATTTTTCGATCTTTCTTGCTATTTTTTAAATATTTTTTTAAAAACACCCCAGAAAATGATACTTTTTAATATTAAATCTAGACTGTTTTTACAAATATTTAAAAATGGCAAGAAAGTTCTTAAAATCATGAAATTTGATTTTCTATAAAATTTTGATATGAATAAATTATTGAGCAACTTAAATCTCAATTTGTTAAACAAATTAAACATGCGTAACCACATAAGACCAGTGGCGGAGCCACCTTGCACCAGGGGTGCAGCTGAACTCCTCTGGAAAAAAAAATTTTAAAAATGACCATATATTTTTAAAAAAATTCAAAAATGATCATATATTTGAAATTTTTTTGCATAAATGACCATGTAAAATAATTTTTTTCTAAGAATAACCATCATTTCGAACCCCCTGAAAATACCGTAAATCTTGAACCCCTGGCGAGAATCCTGAATCCACCCCTGCATAAGACGGAAGGAGATATTTTATGCATATTACCATAATCTTGCTAATAATAATAATAATAATAAATGTTAAGAAATTGCTGCTCTTTTTATTCCTCAATTGATTCAACCAAACAAGTATAATGATCGCATAATTTTATATAGTTAATTATGTCTTCCTAACTGTACCCTCAACCAAACATAGGGTTAAAGATTAGTAATTAAGAGCAACGTCCTCTTACATAGGTCCAGGATTCAAAATTCGTTGAAAGCAAAATGCCATCAAGGAGTAAGTTTGTTGGAGTTCAGACTTGTGATCTGAGCAATAACGACGATATCACCGGTGGTGCTACACTTCTTTACAATTTTATGTGAAAAAAAGAATGTTAGAGTTCAAACTTGTGATCTTAGCAATAACACTAATGACTATATCACTTATGCTACATTAATTCTATACAATTTTTATGTAAAAATATAACATCAACGCTTTAGCAAATAAAAACTATCATTTCTTGGATGGAGGAAAATGAAAAAGGTCAACGGTTAGGGTTTAATATTGGAGTTCAAAATTTATAATATAAACAAATAATAAGTGTTTTGCGGCCCAAAAAACTCGATACAAATATAATGCTCAGGCATCAGGCACCCTCTCATGATTCGTGCCGAACACATACTGATTGCATATTACAGAATAATTTCAAAGAATCGCACACTAAAGGCCGCACAGCTCTTTAGCTCAATCTCCTGAGATAATGAGCGACACAGTTTCACTTCCTGGTTTCTTCACAATAGAAGTATGATTTTTTTTTTCCTCCTCTAAATTTGAAAGGTACATCACTCATAAGGGTTTCTGAAATTCTTCAATAGCTCCGGTATGTCATAGCCAAGCATGTCATCTACAGCTTGTATCATTTTAGGTTTCAGCTTCTCAAACTTGTCGATGCTATAACCGCTCAATACTTCTCTGAAGTGATCTACATTTGGGAAGTCACCATGTGGGAGATGGTGTTCCCTTTGAATCTATTTATTTAAGAATCAAAATGCAATTCAACTGTTAGGGAAGGCCAAAGAAAATGTAGATTTTAAGAAGAAAATAGATTTAATCTCAATCAGAACAGGATATCTTATAATTTGAAGAACGTTAAAACTGTTTCTTCAGAGCTCATGAAGGCACAAAAAAACATCCAAGAAAATAACTCTACAGTCTACAGATAAAAATATTGCCTTGGAACATTCTTTTTTGTTAAAAGGTGGGTGTTCTTACTTCTTAGCAAAGAACAAAATTCACAGGTGTATTACCTTGGCAAATTCACCTTCAAGATTGTCAATGAGGCGTTGCTGAGCCTTAGCCTTGCCCATCATAGTTGGCATCTCCTTCTTAAGGTGACTCACTATGTATGCATGTATCTTAGCAGCTCTGGCACGCTTCACAAACTCATTTATCTGTGTTTTAAAATGTGGATTCCATTAGGCATGAGAGTGGCTTTCAATAGACAGACTCACTGAGTATGCAAGTAAAATTTACTTGTATCGCAAATCTAAATCTGCAGCTTAAGGCAGTGATGCCAAGTTTGTGCCATGTGTTTTTTTCTGCCTTTTCCAACATGCGACTTTTCCTGTTTCATTCGCGTTCTTCACATGCCTATTTTAACAAAAGGAATGTACTAAACAACTGCTTCACACACCACAGGAATCAGTATCAGTGTTACTCAACCATTTCAATACACAATTAAATATTAACATGATTTGCCTAAAACCATACATTTGTCTCAAAAAAAGGAGAGATGATTATTTACCCGTCGGTCACAAGCCTTTTTAGGGATATCCTTTAGATCAGCAAGGAGGTCATCTTGTTCCCTCTCAAAAAGCTCCTTACCAAGCGGGCCCACAGCCGATTCATTCACAGGCTTATCATTGAATGATCTGTTAATTATAAATCCCGCAAATGCATTAGGTAGGTTAAATTTAGAGAACAGAACTTCAAATTAAGGACTAGAACAAGAATGAGTTCAAAACAAGCCAAGTGAGTGTCTTACCCAATATAGACCCGCATGACCTCTGGAGTGTTTAAAACTTTTCCCAAAGACCACATCAATGCACCATAAACCCTCATGAGCTGTACGACAGAAGAGAAGATAAATTAGTATTGATAGAGCTGATAAAGGAAAATTGATAGCAACAGGTCTAACAAGCTTGACTATGTCAAAACCAGGAACGTACAGAATATGGAAAGGGAAATAATATATTGTAGCAGGTAAGACAAGCATAACTAAGCCAAAACTATCATATGAAAACCCAAATATACTAAACATTACATAAGGTTTAAATGCTGAATTTTATGAACATTAAAACATGTTATAAGAAACTTAAAAAAATGTACCTCATCTAAATCTCTAAAGCGAAACAGATTCATATATTGTTTTTCAATGACTACTAGATACAAAAATGCCTATGTTGTTTCAATATAGCTGGTCACAAGCACGGAAAAGGAGGGTTGTGATAGGCTTGCCAAACCAACATAAAATTCCAGCCACTCTCATGGAAATGGAACCCAATAGGATCTTTCCATTACTCCGATTGGGTTTCATTTCTAACCTACCCCAACTTGTTGGGGACTAAAGGCTTTGCTGTTGCTGTTGCTGTTGTTGTTGATGCTGTTATTTATAACCATGTCTTCAGTTATAACAACATTAAATGAATGACAAAACTTCCAAATGGCAAGTATTTCATGAATCAAAGTACATATATAAAAATAACAATTTCCATCTGTATTGTCTTCTATACAAAGACCCCAAAGTGGTCCAACCCTTCCCCCGACCTCGCACAAGCGGGAGCTATGTGCACCGGGCTGCATTTTTTATTCTTTTCTATACAAATAACAATTTCTAAATTAAATGTTATAGGTAAAACCAGAGGTCAAAGCACAGACTTGCTATTACCTGTTGTGTATCAACTTGATCAGCCTTATTTAGCACAACTCGGATTTTGTCATCATGTCCACGAAGGGATCCGATAACCCGGTTGAACTCATCGCTGATATCCAGCTTGTGGGGGTCAAACAGGAGAAGGATGAGATCACATTTGGCAGCAAACCAGGATGTGATGCCTGTGAAGTCATAGCTGCGTTGGGTCCTTTGCTTCTCACCAGAGAGAACTCCAGGTGTATCCACAAATGTTATGTGCTCTAATAGCTTCGCAAAAGAAAGAAAATAGACTAGAAATCAATCTTAGGTAAGGGATTGAATGCAGAACATTTTGCTTAGACATCAGAAAAAAATAATTTTTTTGTCAAGGACTTTATTAACTGTTCTGGTATTTTATTCTTCAATTCAAGGTCTTGTGGAAGCAGTTCAGAACAAGAGCAGATGGATGTATCAGTGAATCACTTTTGAATTATTCTAAAAACCTCTTCTCCTTCCTTTATGATTTTTAGGGAATTTAAGTCTTGATACATCTGTTGTTGGCATATTCACTAACTTTAATTTCAAGGATTATCAAGAAGGGGAGCCTTGGTGCAGCGGTAAGTTTGTCGCCTTGTGACCAGGAGGTCAAGGGTTCGAGTCGTGGGAACAACCTCTTGCAGAAATGCAGGGAAAGTTGCGTACAAAGATCCCAAAGTGGTCCAACCTTTCCCCGGACCACGCGTAAGCAGGAGCTACGTGCAACGGGCTGCCCTTTTTTTTAAGGATTACTAATCAAAGGATTTATTCCGTCTAATATTACGTAAATTTGTGAAGCAAGACAATGCCAGGTTATAGCAACGACCGGCATACGAATGAGCAAATAATGGTAATTTTATTGGGGAGTTGAAGTTTTGATACATCTGTTATTGGCTTATGTTCACTAATTTAACATTTAAGGTTTGTCAGTCGAGGGAACTGTAACATCTAAAAAGTAAGGTCGTAGGACTGATCTGCAAATTAGTGAGTAAATAATGGTGAGTTTATAGAAAATATTATTGCAAAAGTTGTATCTTACCTGATGAGGCATTTGAGAGCATTCAAATTTGGATAGAAATGCGGTGCCAAATGATGTCAGACCACTAAATGGCATGTCCGCTTGAACAGCAATAGTATTACCGGGGACTGTTCTTTCATCTGTGCCGGACTGAAAATAAGTAAAACAAAATAATTAATTTTCTATCAAATATGAAGTCAACTGTAAATAATAGGAAAAACGGACAAGTATCAGTTTCTTGGCACTCCTGTCGAAAGGAAATTTCATACTGATAGGGATAAATTCAAATGCTTTGGTCTTGCAAGTTAGAAGGGGGAAATTAAGCAAATACTTGGAATGATGGTTTACCATGACAACAACAAATCTGTCTGTTGTCGGCTCAGGTCCAATATGTGCACCTGCAAATATTTTGACGACCGACATTTAGTTAAATGTATTCACAAGAGTAACGAAAAAAAGAATAGATGATGAAAGGAAATAAATATAAGCATCACAAATTAAAGTTGAACAAAAAAAGTTTACCTGGATAGCTACTTCTAAGAAGATGTTTGATGAAGGTTGTTTTCCCAGTAGAATACTGGCCTAGAAGCATTACCATTGGTTTTGCATCAAAATCACTATTTGTCTGTTAAAAAGTTAGAAAATTAGCAACACAATGAGAATGCTGAGGAAAAAAAAGGCTAAAATTGACCAATAAATCTAGACACTTAAACTCTTTAGGAATAAATAACCAGAATGACTCGCATTATGAAAAAAGGTTCATACCAACAAGGGGGAGACAAAATCGTTGAAGTGGTATGTAACCTCCAATGGTTTCAACTTCTCAAGATATAATCTCTTTAAGCCGTCTACCACTGAAGTAACCGCAGTAAGAGGTATCTTTTACATAAAAAAAAAATATTACTTCAGAGAAGTACATCCATAACATACAGATATAAAACAGTCTTTTAATAACCTTTCAACAAAAACACTTCTACTAAATAGAACAAAGTCGAAATCCTGGTGATTTTTGACAAAAGAAATTCAGCTATTCCAGAACTGGAAATACCTTTTTTTGCGATTTTGAGCTGAACCACTGACTTGATGCTGGTGAGGCAGGTTGAATTTGACCCCCACCTATACAAAATAAAAAGTAACTTCAGGTCTCAAATTCAAATCAATTTCTGACAAAACAAAATATGTCTACTTACCATTAAACTCCAAACTTGTTCTCTTTGCCAAAGGCTTAGATTTCTGCAAGCCCATTAGTTCAACAAGTTAACCCAATTTGTTTATATCTCAACAGATTACACAAATTAGAATACAGAGAGATGGACTCACCGCAATTAGACCATCCAAACCTTCCATCTGTGGTGGATTTAAGCTAGCCAAATCTGTGAAAATGAATAAGTGATGTCCATACTTGTAATTAGTTTTTAAAGAAAAATATAGAGAAGAAACATGCAAGAGGTTGCAACTACCTGAACTTCTAAGAATATCTGGTGTAAGTTCATTTCCTGCTTGTGCTAGTGCAACAAGCTGCAACGTGCAAAATAGTTAACAAGATGTTACTTTATTGCAAAATAAGAAATAAGACATTACTTAATTAAAGAGACACACACTGAGTGGAACTAGTTTATGTGAATCAAACTCTTATATAGCTCATTTTGCATTGATCTTAACTGTAAATTTGTATGATTAATATTGTACTGATAACATACTTTTAAGGAACCTATCAAAAGTCTTTAAACTTGTACTGCAAAACCCCTCATATGTTTGGAGATTTAATCTCAGGGAACCAAAAAAAGGTCCCTCTAGAATACTGCTTGGATCTCAATTACAATAAAATTTGAGTGCTAAAATGACATTTTGTTTAAGAAATACGGAAGTATCTATTATTAAAAAAAGCTTCACCTGCATTGATGTAACAAATTCACTGAAGCCAAGGAAACCTTGTCTTTTTGAGTCAGCAAGTGCCCAAACCTTCAAAAATCAAAAGTATTAGAAAGATGTTATAATTTCAAAATTGATTTAAATGTGACCTGAGTACAAATTGCTGCAATAGTTTCTCTGCAATACAATACATGGCACACAACCAGGGCCGTCTGATGATAGCTACCGCTTTGAACTCTGTGTGATATTTTACAGGGTTTTGGGATTTGTGCAGTGTAAAATAAATGGACTACATTGTGTGCCATACTATGCCAGCAGATGTGGATTCCATGTGACCAGGACCAAGTACAATAAGAATGTGGTGTCCGTAGTATTAAGCATCGCGAGAATAATTTGTTCAAAACTACATATGCAAAATAATAATCCATTTAATTGAAAATAAATTAAAGAGTATATTATTTGTATTGATGAGACTTGCAATCATGCAATTCTATAGGGTAACGTCCATGTTGGAACAGGAAATGCAACCGAAGAAAGGGAATTTCATTTCTGAAATGCTGAGTTTGATAGTTCATTGATAGCTACACAGCCCAAACTTAACAAAAGAAAATGTTACATGACAGTAATAGAATAGCTATTTGCATAAAGACATACAAGTATTAAATATTTGCAAATGCTGATCTATTGAGCTAAGGATAAGTTACTAAATAGCAACAGTCAAACAAGGTTGTACTACCACAGTGGAGATCATACATAGAAAATTTCTATTTCGAGATCAAGAAAGCCACTATAGTACGATCCCCGCCTTCTTCAGCTAGTAAAAGTAATAACAAAAGGCATTTCGTTTTCCACTCTTTTGACGGATTTAATAGCATGGCTGACACTTATAGTTCCATTACAGATCAAACCAAACGAAAAAAATCATCAACTCAGGTACCAAACCAAAGCAAGATAGGAAAACCATTACCTGCTTGAGCTCGGGACGGGATAGCTTCGAATAGGAGAAAAACTTGATCGCATCTGGCCCCGTGATGCGCCCATCTCCATCTACACCAAACAATGATTGAAAATCAATAAAACGACAAAAGTAAAGCAAAAAAACAGCATCAAATCGAGAGAGAGTGAATGGCGAAAAAACCTGAATCAGCGAAGGAGAACCATTCCTGGTAGATCTTTTGATGCTCTTTTGAGCAGGAACTAATCGATCCGAACTCCATTAGATGGAATCGATTGAATTGAGAGGTTAATTGAGAGAGGGGAGGGTTTAACTTCAAAAGGGGGTCAGGTCAGCATACAGCACGTTATGAAACGAGGCAAGAGCGTTTCAAGATTTGGAAGTAAAGAATTCGAACTAGTTCTATTATTGTTAAAGAAGAAGAATGAAATCCGCTGTTTTCCTCTTTCCTGCTTTTTTCGTTATTTCTTCGATCTGTACCGTTTAAAACTCATCTAACGGCTCTAATATATCACAAAACATGCCCTTGCAGTTCATTCTGTCCGTCCGTTTAGATCCGACAGTCAGATGTGAGGATAACAGCGCTTCTAGTTGGAACAACATATATGGACTCGTGAGAAGATAATACTCAGTTTAAAACAGAATCCTCACCGTTTGTATCTGTCGTTATGTCATTAAAATATTAATCACTCATCATTTTTATGTTATTTTCGACTCCAATTTTATGTGAATATTTGAAAATATTATGGAGGACAAAATTGAAGACAATTAAATCCACCTCTATTATAATTTATTTTTTACTGTTGTTGGCAAATACGATTTCTTTTCTTCTAAAATTATATTTTGGTTGCAATCCAAAAACAGTTAGCAAATTTTATGTTTTACGTCTGAGAATTAGGAGCGGAGCTAAATACATCCTAAAGGGCTAAGCACACCTAAATAAGATAATTGTAAAAGTTTACATTAAATCTCTTATTTTTCTAAGTATTAGAACTAATTGGCATTCTTTACGAAACTAAAATTATACAACAATTTAATTGAGCGTCCTATATTAATTTTCTTAACTCCGGTCCTGCTGAAAAATCAATATAAGTTGCAATATATGTGTGTTTTTGTGCGCATGCACTAAATAATTAGTTGTATCACTAACAACTGATATCGATCAATTCTTAAGGAGAAAAAAACCAAGAAAGAAACAAGTACCGTACAGTTTAATAAATTTGAAATTCAATTACTTATTTAAACAAAAATCTATAGCATTTGCAATTTGTCTCAACATGATTTTTCATAAATAATTTGAAAATTCAAATCCGAATCATTTAGAATTTTTCATTAAAAGTTGTTTGGATCGAGGTATCATTTTCACCTTACATTTCCTGCACTAAATTTTCTAACAATTTCTATGTTCGTTTAGCATTCATGTGATATATACAGGGCAGAGCTGACGTATCTTGAATTTTTTTTTCAAAATTAATCATGTATTTGATTTTTTTTAAATATGCTTATAATCTAAAATTATTTTTTGAAAAATATGCATTATTTTGAATCATACTGGTAAAAATCGTAAATTTTGAACCACTCTGATAAAAATCCTGAATCCGCTCCTGATATATACTTCCAGATGTATCTCTTTAACCCTTTTTTTATCGCAGCTCCCATTTTGCATTTAAGCAATGCAAAGCAAATTGTGCCTCGTAATTTCACATTTTTTTATAGGTGCCACTGTGGAGTTGTCCTTGAAATCATAATGTGTTGTTAGATGCCGCTTGTGATTATTAGAATTAGTTATGCTGATTTAATTTTATGACAAAAATGACATGAAATCTCCAGAATTTCTTAATTAATCATAGTTATATTTTTTTAATATGTTGAATTATTAATTATAAATGTCGTTATAATTAATTGTTCAAGCAATCATATAAAACTAAAATTAATGTCTAATCAAAAAAGAATTTTATTATATGAAAAATAAAATTTATTTCAACTCAACATGATTAATATAATTGTGAAATTATATTAATTTGATATACAAGTAATTTATATAACAATAGGGCAACTCAAAAATGGTTTAATAAAAAGAATTGAGGTGGTGCAAAATGAGCTTTGAAGTCCATAATGGACAACCAAAAGGAATGAGTAAAGAGACCCACTCGATGGTTATATACTTATATGTGAATTATTTCTTCAAGATTTTTGTCTGAGTAAAGAAGGAAATATAAATGAGAGAGAATATCCAAACTCTAGCCATTGTAGTCTCTTTTCTCCCTTCTTTTTTTTTGAAAGAATTCCGGCTATCATATATTCTCTTTCTCTTTCTTATTTAGATAGGCTTATGTGTTGAGAAATTCACTACATCAATTGTGTAATAAATTTGAAGAGTGTAGAAGGAGAGTCTTTCGCAACCACTAGCGTCAAAGAATCACCTTCTTGATACGATTCAAGAAGAGGTAAAACCGACTTCTAACTATCTCAGAGATCATATTTATAGCTCAAGATTCTGATATATTGCAAATTATAGCTTAATTCTTTTTTCAAATTCGTGAATATAACAGATATAACGCCGTTACCAGTAAAAGAAGTACACAGAGAGAGTGAAAAATACAAAGCAATCTTCTTTCTTGCGAACTAAAGTATCCATTTATAAATTAGAGAAGCGCGCTAATGTAATTCTGAAACCACGTGATACGTGAGAACGGGAAGCTAATCTTCTACCGCGCAGCACCGACGGACGGTCCAGATTTCCTGCGATGTGAGCTACGGACGGCTCAAATTTGATTCAGGGATTTGATATTATAAAATTTAGCTTGCACAAATCTTGATGCAAATCAAAGGTCCAAATTTTCTGCGCAGCACGCACAGTGACGGTGTTGCGCGGTAGAAGATCTCGATTCGTGAGAACGGGCCGACATAATATTGTCTTTGAGGTGCTAAATGCTAATTCTCATGTCCGTCGAATTGACACAACGCTAAAATCGAAATTACAATTCATTTAATCTGTATAACTCACAAATATGCATAAATATTTGTAATTCGTGACTCGCTCATATTCAACTCGCTAACAACTCGTTCGTTAACAACTCGAGTTGTTAACGAGACGAGCGTGTAAGTATCGAGATCTTAATAAACTCGGCTCGTGTAAGTATCGAGATCTTAACGAGTTAATCTGGACCGTCGAATTAGTAATCACAATCTCTAAATAGATCTCACCGCAAAGAATTTTCACGATTTTATAATTTTATTATGTTTTTAAACTATTTTTTGTTTTTCTTGCAAACAAGTTACAAACAAAGTATACACGAGCCAAACAAGTCAGCTCGAACTAGCTCGAGTTGAGAGTTTCACCTCGTGATCACTTGTAGTAACGAATTGAGCCAGTTCGTTAATAAACGATCCGAATTCGAGTTTGAGACAGCTCACTCGAACTCGACTCGTTTGCACCTCTACTTATATGCAAATAAAGAATTATATGGGTTTGATGGGTTTATGATTTCGATGGATTCGAAAGTTTTCAAGACAATGTAATTTAGTTGAGTTTAAATTCAACAAAAAAATCATCAATTCATTCTATCGTACACCTCAAAATCAAATAATTTTTATTTTTTATTTAAATAGTGTTGTTGATTGTACATTGAGTATCCATATTCTTCGTAGTTGTACATGTACAGATTTGAAGCATACAAATTTTGTACCTCCTCGACTTGTGAGCTTGGCTCTGGATTAGAACTAGCTACGCCACTAACTTGTTCATTCCCTTCGTTCACAATTGCATACATTCAAGACTTATTCTGAAGTCTTTTTTCTGCATCGTATCAATCCTTTAATAAAACTAGTGCCTCAAAACAGAATCACTAATTTCTGAGACTGAGAGGCAACAATTCACTGCGCAGGGTTCAAAAGTTGTACAATTATTGCTATCTTCGCCTATAAAAATTCTACAGCACTTAATCTTCCTTTGCCACTGTCATTGACAGTTACTATTTTTATTTTATAGTAACAAGGTTTGACAACTTAGGATCATATCTGCTTGTTATTTAGGAGATAACAATCCTGTTATTCTCCCATATGGTGTTATCTGGTATGCTGGGCTTTATATCTTAGGTGTACTGGGGTTAACAAGAGATAACAGGGTCTGATATATTAGAACCGTTAGTTTAATAGATATGTTTTAAACGACTCGTATCGAAAGGATAACATAAAAAACATGAAAAAGAATGGATGGTCCAGAGACGCCTCGTCAGTTGTCAAGGTTAGATCGGATAATCCAAAGTGTATTGGGGCTATGTAAAGGCTTGTGTTTCAGTTAAAAAACAAGATCAAAAGTTCACTTCTCATGTTCGAAATATCAGTTCAAAATATTTACTATATGAAATACAAGCATTTCTACAATAGCCTAACTCCTATACACCTTAAATTTAGACAATACATATATGACCTGCAGACCTGGTAATATTGTTTTCAAATGCAACAGCAACTCATTTCAGAAGATCTATGTTAATTCTGAGATTTTGTACCTTACAGAGCAGCCAGTTACTGCCATAGATACCATCTACCAAACCCCATTTGTTTGTTACCAGTTACCAGCTACACCATTCCATATCCGTACAAAATGGAGTAACCTCTACTTGCATTGGAGCAAAGCTGTGGCAGTTGCAATAAAACAATATTGTACCAAAATAATGAGCATGTTTTTTTACCTCTTGAAGTTTCCTAGCAAAATATCTAACAGACCAAATAAAATGATAGATTTTTTCTTTAAGAATGTACCCTTTCAAATAATTCATTGCAAATTTGCAATTAGCTAGTATAGTTCATAGCATAAGGATAGCAGTGATAAAATGACAGTTGTACAGCATTACTATTTACTATGACCAAGGTCAGCGAAGGCCAAGTGGTAAAATAATAGTTGTATATCATTAGTATTAGTATTTACTAATTACTATGACCAAGGATAGCGAAGGCCAATTGTTACCACAGTACAAGTTCTGATAATGGATGCACAACTTAATGCTCTCCACCAGCTTATATTATGAAACTTGACAGGAATGTCAAAGAAAATGAGCAGCACAAATAGCAAATGATGGATATTGTTTGCAAGTATATACAATTATACATGCCACAATAACATGGTGCCAATACCAGGCATTAATGAAATTAAGTTCGGTGTACACACAAGATCCAGCTAATCCTAATTCTTTTTTCTCCATATTAGTAGGAAAGCTGCTTACTACAAAGATTGATTGAAAATTATATGTACGATTTATGAACTAATGTGGCGGTTTTCCTAAGCTCGTAGAGTTTCTTTTAAAATATACAACTGATTCAGGAAATAACCAGAAAAAGAGGAAATTCAGCAGTTTCTACTACAAGATACGAACAAATTAAGAATTATCCCAGAAACTGCTCTAGGGTTTCTTGCTATTTCCGAGATCAAGTCAAAGTTAATGATGCTTATAGAATTCATTAATTCAAGACAGTATAATGGAGTGCGGATAGAAATCTTCAGGATCTACTCAGAATCTTTGAGTAGCATCTATTTTGCATTTGAATTTTCTTCTATTTCAGAGAACAATTTAATTTCTCATCACAAAACTGAAAATCTGAAATTAAAATTGCACTTTGATGTGTTCCCATTAATCCAACTCCTTCCTATTTACATACAAGGACATGGGAAAGCAAATACCACAAGATAACATATGATATTATATCAAAATATCGACCAAATGCCCGTGCCACGGCACAATAATTAAATCCTAATGATCAAATCTGAAGAGGAAAGAAGCACTTATCTTTCCTCAGAGAAATATAAACCCTTTCCAATTATCGGAACCCATGCAATTCCCATCATCATCATCAGGCGGAGGAGGAAAGTTCAGATCGAGATTGAAAGGCCTGGATGACGCCACCTCACCATCCCGATCATACACAACCGATTCAGACGAGCCACAACAGCTCCCGCTGACCCGCTTCTCTTCGCGTTGATCTTCCAATCGGACCCCGACACGTGGCGGCCTGGGAACCGCAGCGCCGATAAAAGACTCGACTGTGCTACTGTGACTACTAGTAGCAGTGCGGAGCTTGTTATCGGATCCCGATCTGGTCCCGGATCCGGATGGGAAATTGGTCCGAGCGTGTACTCCCCTCAAAGCTCGTGCGGCGGCGTCGTACGCATGTGCTGCGGCCTCCGCCGAGTCGAACGTACCAAGCCAAAGAGGGGTTTTTCTTGTCGGATCGCGGATCTCAGCAGCGTATCTACCCGATGGTCGTTTCCTAACTCCTCTGTACCGGATATCCGGTAGAGGTGGCGCCGGCGCCGGTGTCGGTGTCGGAGATGGTACGGAGTGTTTGGATTTACGCATCAGTGGCACGTTTGTGTAGTTGTCTTGTGTGTGTGTTTACTGTTTAGAGAGAAGAGGAAAGGGAGGGGGAGGGGGAGAAGGGTTTGAGTCTGATCTGGAATGGTTGTTGGGTTGATTTTATTTGGTTCTTGTTATTACATTTCAATATTGTGGAGTTAT
This sequence comes from Eleocharis quinqueflora, assembly GCA_964058865.1. Lineage (NCBI taxonomy): Eukaryota > Viridiplantae > Streptophyta > Magnoliopsida > Poales > Cyperaceae > Eleocharis > Eleocharis quinqueflora. Next base: position 166,686 of record CAXKVX010001525.1, read on the forward strand.
ATTGTTCTAAATAAAATTTTGCGGGGTGGGTTTGGGGATTGATCTGATCTCTGCAGCTGCTTGTGTGTTTTGTTCCTCTCATTGTTTTCCTGCATCTACCACCTCCAACTGCATCTGCCATCTGTGGTCTGTGCCCACTTGAAATAAACTAATCATAAAGATGCAGATTCTCTGAGGCAGGTAGTGTGCAGCATCAGATGGGCTGAGTCAATTGTAACAACAAGGTTCAAAATATTTATATTTTATAATAAATAATGTTATTTTATATCTCTGGCCTCTCCCTCATCCTCTGGAACCGAAACTATTGGACAAAAAAAGAAGTTTGTATTTGAACTGTCAGATTAAGAATCAATAGTTCTAATTAATAATATAAAAAACTTGTCTGAACTATATCATTAACGATCGAGCTTTAATCTTTAATCCAACAATTCAAATTAACTCTCATTTCTGGAGAATTTTTTTTTGTTTGAAATTGGATTAACTCTCCAACAATGCAATTTTTGAACCGTAAACTTTCTCAAATTTGTCTTTTAGATAGACAATATATATATATATATATATATGACTATGAGCTTTTTGTCAAAAAAAAAGAGATGGGCAATATATAAAATGCACAAGTCAACACAATTAACTTACTATAATAAAATGTGATCAAAATAATAGACAACATACAACGTTGAAGTAAAGTCCGTCGTGAATCACTTTACTTCACCTTGCATATGATACAATGTCGTTTGAGAGCTTTAAGGTGATTTGAGAGCTTAAATGTCTTTTAATGATTAACAATATATAGTCCTACACTCCTACTACATGATCAAAATGGGACTCGATTCTTCTGCCGCGCAGTACCGACAGACCGCTCAGATTTACTGCGCTGTTAGCTACGGACGGTCCAGATTTGATTCAGGGGAGGTCTGATATTATAAAGTTTAGCTTGCACGAATCTTGATGCAAATTAAAGGCTGAAATTTGCTGCGCAGCACGCACAATGACGGTGGCGCGTGGTAGAAGATCTTGTTAAGATCAAAATGTGATCGCTTCATTGTTTGCATACGGTGTGGCTCTACGTAGCTGCCGTAGCGGATTTTGGGCTAGCTAGTGTACTTTGGGAGCATGGTTGATTTTGGTAGGATCTGGAGCACCTTCGTACAAAACATGACAATACGGGATAACTCATTGATGCGACTATACATTCGATGTTCGCCTGTTCGGATCTAGGAACTCATATCCTCATCTAACCGTTCAAATTTGATTCATTTCGAATCTAAATAATATCAACATTTTCTGGGTAGTTCAAATCCTGAATGAAATATTGAAATTGGAGCACTTCTCCGAATTTCAACCATAGCAGATACGGACAACTCTGATTTCTTAATGTACGCCTTGCTAAGTTGAGAGAAGAAGCAACTCTTCTAAAATTTTGTTTGTTCATTGACTGTTTGATTTCATCGCAAAAATTAACGAACCTCCAGCCTTTTAAGCTCAATATTAACAAAGAAAATGTCCAAGAAAAGAAAATTGCACAAAGCATATATATATATATATATATATATAGAGCATTGCTAAAATAATATGCATAGTACACTCATTTCGTACTATGCGGTCATTTATATTTAATTTGGTCATTAAATTGATATTTAAGTTGCTCAATAAATTCTTCATATCAAAATTTTGTAGGAAATAAAATTTTGTAATTTTTAGAGCTTTCTTGTTATTTTTTAAATATTTTTTAAAAACAGTCCAAAAATGACACTTTTGTAGTATTAAATCTGGACTGTTTTTAAAAAATATTTTCATATGAAGAATTTATTGAGCAACTTAAATCTCAATTTATTGACCTATATATATATATGCATAGTACGAAATGGGATGTACTATGCATATTATTTTAGCCATGCTCTATATATATATATATTCAATGGCTAACGTGAAAACGTTTACACTTCGGCCGAAGTACAAAAGTTTCACCTTAGCCAATTTTTATAGTCAAAATTTAAATTTAAGTTGCTCAATTAATTCTTCATATCAAAATCTTGTAGAAATCAAATTTCGTCATTTTTAGAGTTTTCTAGTTATATTTTAAATATTTTTTAAAAAAAGTCCAGTTTAATATTAAAAAATGACTTTTTTAGGGTTGTTTTTAAAAAATATTTAAAATATAACTAGAAAGCTCTAAAAATCACTAAATTTGATTTCTTACAATATTTTGATATGAAGAATTTATTGAGCAATTTAAATTTAAATTTTAATCACAAAAAATTGACTAATGTAAAATATTTACACTTTCACCGAAGTGCAGACGTTTTCAACATACTCTATATATACATATATACGTAAAATCCTCTTACAATTATTAATTATATCAAATCAACTGTTTGTTTGTTTTGTGATGCACTGATGCTAGCTCCAGGCTCAATGATGCAAGCATCAAGTATTCAAGTGCGCAGAGTACAACTGTAGCACTGTACTACCATCCCATTCGTCATTCACTTTTTTTTCCTCTATTTCTCTTTTTTATTGACTTAATAATTGAGGGAACAGACAAGCCTGGGGTGCACAAAATAATTGCGACTTGTTCGTGTTCGACTCGCTAATAACTTGTTCGTTAACAGCTCGAGTGTTAATGAGCCGATCTCGAGCTGCGACAAGCTCGACTCGTGTAAATATCGAGATCTTAATGAGTTAATCTGGATCGTCGAATTAGTTATCACTATCTCTAAATAGATCTTTACCATAAAGAATTTTCACGATTTTACAATTTTATTATGTTTTTTTAATTATTTTGTCATTTTTTCCTTGCAAACAAGCTACAAACGAGTCAGCTCGAGCCTCAACGAGCCAAGCTCGAGTTGAGAGTTTCAACTCGTGACCACTTATAGTAACGAACCGAGTTCGAACTCGTCCCAGCTCAGCTCGTTTACACCCCTAAACAAGTCATCGTGTATCAATAACTTACAATCATAATTGTACTTTCTGTGATAAAAAAGAAACCTTCAACCACCTATTTGTTAGATGTAATAAATTGGTCGTTGGTGGCTAGAACTAGGTGCTATACACCTTTAATATATGTTTCACTCTGCTTTGTTTAGAGGACTTGAATGTAGTGATACATAAAATCGATATCAAGAGACAAAATTTATTCAAGTATATTTGCAATGCTGTCCTTTGGAATATATGGTGTGAGAGGAATAGGTGTTGTTTTCAGGATGCCAATGTTATATCTTTCAAATTATTTTGCTCTAAAACGATTTCCTTAGGGTCTGCTCCAGCACCATTAGAGAGGAAGGAAGAGAAGGTAAGGAAGGAAGAGGAAGGAAATATAAGGAAGGAAGAGAAAGAGAGAGCAAGTAAACACTTGCTCCAGCTCGGAAGAAAGAAAGGAGGGGAAGGAAGAAAAAAAACTCAGATTTTCGTTACAAACAGTAACTCACATCTTGTACCCTCCGATTTGGAAGGGAAAGAAATCGGTATGAGCCATGGAAAGTTTTAACCCGCTTAACTCCTTCCTTCCTTCTATGATGCTTCTTGGAGCAAGTAAACTCTTGAGTTCACCTCCTCTTCCTTCACCTTCCCTTCAAAAAATGCGTCCTGGAGCACAGCCTTACTGAACTATTGGTTAGGAAACTGGGATGCTACACTGTTGAATCAACTTAGAAAGTGGCAGCAGACGACAGAGGTGCAATTGAGGAGCACAGCGCCACCTCAGCAGCAAGGGAGGATATGCAAGGACACAAGTGAAAGAGAGAGGGGAGAACTGCAGCTGCTAGAGGAAGGGTCTAAGGGGCGCAATATCGAGCATGAGTTGGCTACTATTTGTGCTTAGTTTATTATCTTTTACTACTGTTGTTTTGAGATGTAGTATTAATAAGCTTCTGTGTGGGGGCCATTTTGAACTCATAAGTGTAATAGTAGTAGAAGTAGACATGGTAGTATTTTGGGGTGTCGTGTGGTTGAATCGTAAAGATGGATGAGGTAGGTGCACTGGTACCAAATCGATAGGATGGTACTAGTGCTTTGATCATTTAATATAGAGAAGATAGGTTGAACTCGTTGTAACTTTTTTATTTTATGAAAATTCTATGAAAAATGAAGTGGTGGACTTCGATCCCACTTATTTCAAAAAATAAAAACTTCCGATCATCATTTTAAATATACAATCCGGACAAAACCACTGTTTGGTAGCCTTGGTTTTTCGGTAATTTGGGTAGTATTTGTGTGTTCGGTGAGGGATGGATGAGGGATACATTGAAGTTTTAAATATTCCATTAAACTGTTACCGGAAGGAATTACATTTTGGTTCGGAAAGAATTATATTTGTTTTCGTTTGGCAACAAAAAAAGAACAAACAAAAAATAGTACTGCATACAAAATTGTCAAACACAAAAAAGAGTTTTTTTCACAATTCCAATAAAAAACGAGAATAGCCGAAAAAGAAGAGAACGATAATAACAAATAATACCGTCATTATTCTGAATAGTTGAATAAGAACACATACTATTCTTCTAACATAACATTTTTCTAACACTATTATAAATTGATATTCTTGGTACTATAGTTCTATTATGTGATTTGTTAATTAGAACTTAGAACCTTTCTTGGAAAAAAAAAAAGTAATTCTTACCCACAAATTTGTTTGATCAAAGGAACAGTGAGAAACAATTTTGGTCAGAATTGGCAAAAAAAATGAGATATTATTTTTTTATTATAAATGTGCTGAATGTGAGTAGGCCTGCAAACGATATTACGTTTGGAACGTTTTCATTTTGTTTCGTCCAGACAAAACAATCGACGGAAGTTTTTTTTATTTCGTTCGATAAACGAGACGAAAACGATATGGGTTCATTTCGTTCTCGTATCTTTCGTCAGTTTCGTATTTCAGCTCTGCAGATAAGGATATAAATCACCATTCCAAATTTTCTCTCGCCTGAGACTCGGGCTATGACGACATTGAAGAGTAAATTACAAAAATGATGGCGGTACTATCTATTCTCCCTCTCGCAAGGATGGCAAATTGACAATCTTTCCTGGATTTTCCGCGATTTCTTCCCAGGTATCCAGATTCTTGTATCAATCTCTGAGACATACATTAAGATTTCTCAGGTATCCAGATTTTTGTTAAATATTTGTTGCTGGATTAGATTATCAGTGTGATTAGTTGTTTTTTTTTTGTCAGAATTTTAAAGATCAGTGATCGTGCAAATCGTTTTGATCACTGATTGAAAACAAATGAAAATGAAAATGACGTTTCCATAACAAAACAATATGCACAAGGGAAAAAAATAATCGTTGCTCAACGCAACGAAAACGGAAATGCCGTCTGACGTGGTCGTTGACCACGTTAGACAGGCCTAAATGTGAGACATCGACCTCAATAAAGAGACAACTTACAAAAATTCAGTAAGACTGTACTTAAAAAAACATTCTACTTAGTCACTGCAGTGCTAACTAATGTGCTAACTCTGCTGACTTAACCCATAAGTTCCCTATGCGGAATTAACAATATTCATCACAAAAGTTTTCTTGTTGCAACTAATATCAAGCTTTCAAAATAAAACATCTAAGATGGTCTTTTTGAAGCCATCTTACATAGACATTTTATCCCAAAAAATATTCATCAGTATTTGTATTATTCTCATGTTCTCCTGACATGTCTTGGTTAGTGAAGAGATGAGCCACTTTGCTAGTGCCACATGTTCAATACAAAAATAAATGCATTATAGAGCCACAAATTAATGAAGCTAATTTAATTTGTTCATTCTTAAATATTATGTTATTTCTTTCAGTCCAGATGATCCAAACAAATACTGCAAGGTAACACAATGTTGCAAGTCAACAATATTAAATTATGAAGAACGGCTCTTAGCCTAGTGGCAAAAGAGCAACGGGTTTCAAGTGGAGGTCTCGGGTTCGAAATTCAGTGATAGCCAAAGGCCACTGGAAGACTCTAAGTCACTTTGAATAATATTTGAGAGCAAAGACCACTCATCTATTTTTCAAAAAAAACAATATTAAATTATGTAAAGGATGTCCATAAGTTATTAAGTAACATCAAATTAACACTGTCACTTATGTGATATTTTATCCTTTCCCAAAAATTACAACTTACTGGTCAATGCATGAATAAATACTCTACAGTTTCTATTTGTCCACAAAAGACAGTGTACATCTCCTATCCATCCTCTTTTACGCAAGTTCTCTCTTGTTAAAATTTTGTTATTTAATGATAATCATAGAAATAATTTAAATTTTAAAGATATTTTTAATATCCAGATTGCATTTTCCATTTTAATACTAATACCTCCAAAGTTTAGAAAATCATATAAGAATTTAACTGAATATTTTCCAATTATTTCTAAAGTCTAGACCGAAGAGTCATATTCATATCTAAATTGAACTGAATTTAAAATATTGAATAATTTCATTTTTTTTTACTTCACATCTCATTACTGATGCCTTTTTGCAAATTTTGATTTTATATTTTTTTTATTCTATACTTGCTCTAGAGTAACTCTATCAGATTTTTTTTTTTTGAAAAACCAAAGAAAATTGAATGTATAAAGGGCAATTGTTTATTCAATTGTCTTTCCAGAAATTGATTGTCTTGCCATTACCAATGATTCTCCTATTGCTAATCTGTATAAATTGGTACAAGTGACTTATATCTTTCCAAAAAGGTGAAGATTGATTAGTGAATTTGTTATTATATTTAATTGACACAATATCTTTTCACAGACTCTTGTAAGGTTGATAAAGAGATAACCAAGTGAGCTTGTATAGTAATCAATATTCATTTGTTATAAATTTAGTATGTCTCATCCTTCAAATAGTTTGGTATACAATCATCTTCAATTATTTTTCAAAGTTCAAGCAAACTTGATAGTTTTCTATACACGTTTTTCAAAATGAAAAATTCTTGTAATCTACTCCAAAGACCGGGGTTTTTCACAAATTTCAATTGAGTCATATTTCACAAAATCAATAACTAACAAGAATTTAGTGCTTAGCTAGTATGAACATATGTGCTCTGATACCAATTATTAGAGTTAGAGTTGGGCTTAAAGCGCAAGACTAAGATCAAATTATTAAGCGGAAGAGTTTTCAATCAACAATTTAAAGTTAAAAGCTTTTAAATCTTAATCACCTAACAAAGAAATAGAGCAAGCAATTTATAGAAGTAATAGAGCAAATCAGAAATCAACAAAGAACAAAATAATAAAGAGAGCAATCGAGAACAAGAGAACACACTATGTAACGTAGTTCGGCCTATCAATAAACTTAGGCATACATCCACGAGTCTTTCAAAACAAAATTTTCCTTCCGGACCGATTTCACTATAAAACGAGTGTTCTTTACAAAGTGCAGAGCCAATATTTGACTTCTTCTAAATAAGCAAATCAATATTCTTATCCTAGACCAATATATTAGGCAACACCACACTAAAAGATCCCATTGACAACACATCAAGGACAATGATGCACCACTTGACAACACAAATGTGGTGTATCAAAGACTAAAATCTAGCTAAGTATTTATTTTCGAATTGACAATAAGAGAATAGAAGTTATCATAATGCTCTCTAGGTTAGATAGCTGGAGGTAACTTGAATTAGACTATTTGTTGTGTTCAATTTGAATGAAAAATAATGTTTAGATGTGATTCATTTCAGACTTCTTATGGGGAAAAAGCTGTTCGTTTGAAGAAAAAAAAGAACTTTAAATCGATCAGAAATGTATTGTCGAACTAATAGATTGGTTTTATTATAATTTAGAAAGTCTACTATCTTTTTTTTTTTTTTTTGAGAGAGAGAGAGAGAGCCTATTGTCAAACCAATATATTTCTATATGCAATTTATCGAGAACTCATGTTTTGTGATTTATGCAAATGAAAGTCTGAACGAATCAAGTAATGAGGTGCCATTCCAAGGGGACATAGCCTGGCCTAACATGTGGCTACATGGTGTGGCCTGGAGAATAAAATGGCTAACATTTCCTGATGCTTTTTGAGTGGTCACAGTCTCACAGATCACGTAGTTCTCCTTTTGGTTTTGAAAGATAGCGAGAAAAGTTCATTTGGTACAAGAAATACTGTAAAACAAAGCAAATTGGCAAATTGCCAATCACATATGGTCGAAATGATACCTTCTCTGTTGCGTCAAATAAGAAAACGCAGGACAAAGTAGTTGCATTGCGTTGCGTTGCGTTTCAATTTTGTTTTTGAAGACATTGCGTTTCGATTTTTACTGCATGTAGTTCACGCCATTTGGAATTCGGAGGCCAAGTGGGTAACTGCTTTCATAAACAACTTCAAAAAAAAAACTGCTTTCATAAACGTTCCACTTATTCTTTTCCGATCTTTTCTGAGTCAACCGTGCTTTTTAGGATGTGTTATATTTTTTCCTTTTTGAATTAAGTAGATAGAAAATTATAATTTCATTTACTCACCCGCAACTTGTACTATTTTCTAATTATTGTTTATTTTCTTTTATTCTTCTTATTTTTGTATTTTATTTTTTGATATTGTTTTTGTTCTTGTTCGTTTCTAGTTCATTTTGATGTCCTTGTTTTTGTTCTTATTGTTCTTCTATTTTTTTCTCTTGTTTTTTTTACTTTTCTTGTTTTTTTATCTTACTCTTGTTCTCTTGTTTTTTTGAGGTGAACTCTTGTTCCCTTGTTATTGTTCTTTATTTTATTATTGGTTTTGATCTTGTTTTTTTTTCTTGTTCTTGATCTTGATATTGTTCAAGTGAAGTTTTTTTTATATTTTGTCTTTGTTCTTGTTCTTATTTTTGTTTTTATTTGTTCTTGTTCTAATTCTTATTTTTGTTTTTGTTCGTGTTCTTTTCTTGCTCTTGATCTTGCTCGTGATCTTATTATTGTTCTAATTCTTGTTTTTTTTTATTGTTTTTGTTCTTTTTCTTGTTCCTGTTTTGTTTTTAGTTCTTGGTTTTGTTCTTATTTTTTTATTTGTTCATGTTTTGTTTCTTGTTCATGTTCTTATTTTTTTCTTGTTCTAGTTCATATTTTTTCCTTGTCCTTGTTTTTGTTATTGATCTTGACCTTGTCGTTGTTCTTGTCCCCGACTTGTTCTTGCTTTTGTTCTTGTCATGGAGTCTCTATATTAGAAACTGTAAGTCTCGTTATTGAAACATGCAAAGCTCTATATTAGAACCTGCAAGTCTTTATTTATATTATAACAAGCAAATCTCTATATTAAAACATGCAAGTCTCAAATATTTGGAACTCGCAAGTATCAATATTGGAACACACAAATATCTATATGAGAATAAACAAATCTTTACATTAGAATCTGCAAATCTTTATATTATAGCAAAAATTACAATAATGCAGGCAAAAATAGAAAAATTGCAACAAAATTCTAATATAAATACTTGCACGAGGAGAGCTAAATTTGTTTTATCATGTAGTGAGAGATTGTTAAGGGAGACAGTTAAGAATGAGATGTTGGTAAATTGCTATTAATAATATTAAAAAAATTGGATCAAACACACTTTCACAATTTTATATTTAAATTAGAATTTCATTCTCGTCAGAGCGTGTTTTGAAGTCCAGAGCCGAAATTTTTATTAATAAAAAAATAAAAAATGATTGGTCTGACACAAATCTCGGCGAAATCACGAAATTCGTGTTCGCGACATCCCTGTTATTGCAATTAATTGCGGCATCCTTGTTATCGTAGTAAATTGCGAAATCATTGTTACCGCAGTAAATGTGGAATCCCTGATATAAGTCAAACATAAAAAACACAATTGTATTGACCATTCATACAATGCATATAAGAAAAAGAACATTCATCCATGCTATAAATCTAGCGATTCGATCCACCTACGAAAAAGTTTCGAATTCTTCCAAAAATTAATCTACGTCTTTCTTGAGCACTCGTTGAAGGATTTGATGCACCTCTCGAAGGATTTGCACCACTAGACGTAACACTTACTGAGTGTTGTGCATGTTGCATTGGTGTAGCATTCGGGTTTGGTTGACCGCTTATGGAGAGTTGAGCAGGTTGGCTTTAGATCTGGAAGCCCATTCGGCTTAACATTTCATGTCGAGGTATCGACTTAGTACCCTGTTGACTTGATGCCCCGCTTCCTACAATATTGACATATTTAGTAATTAAAACATATTGCTTACTTAAATATTGACATAATTTCAATTCACTTTCGGTTGTTTTCTTCATGGATCGACCTCTTCGCCTGTCACGTTGTCCTTCCATTTCATCCATAACTATCGGGAATACAAATGTGTCTTCTGCGACCGCGGCGAATTAATTTCCTGTTGTGAATGATGATCGGACCATTGTACTCGGGCCATTCATATTGATTTGAAAAAGGGTGAAATCTACTCAACCAAGTATTACGAAGACACTCGGCATTGTAATAAGGTGAGACAAATTGAGATAACTCTAAATGTATGACCCTTATCACCGCTAATACATGCAAACATGGTATTCCGATCATATTCAATTTCAAACAGGTGCACCGCATAATTACTCTCTCTTCAAGCACGACGTGATATTTAAAATTTTCGAACTTACCGCTCAGTAATGTCTCATCTTGGTGCAGAACTTTAAAATCTCTGTGCTCCGATCGATAAGGGTATACTTGGTGTGGCTGTGACTTGTCGTCTCTTTTAATTAGTTGTTCTCTGATCTTATGAGAATATGTAAATCTCTCATTTACGGTGTCAGTGGATGCGATTTTTCGATCGTCAAACCAACTCACGTACTTGTACCAAGTACCTTCTACCTATATTACTCGGATACTTCATTTTCCTAGCCGTATGCGTATTGGATACGGCTCGAATACGGATACGCCTTGGATACCGTGCAAGTGCATATCGGATACGCCGCGTGGCGTATCTATTTATTTTATATTATTTGACTGACGAATTTGGTCAAGATACGTTTAGGATATGTTTTTGAATACTAATTGAGTTTTTGGATACGTTTGGAATACGTTTTTGGATACAGATTGGGTTCTTTAGTAATATTAAATAAGCAATTGTGTATATTATATAATATTAATCACACCACATAATTTGTATAGTACTATTTTTATATAACATGAACTCTTTTGTCAAGAAAATGTTTAATCAAAGGCTTATATTTTTTGTTATTTCATAAGTATCAATATATATTAAAAAAAGTTGAATAGAAAAACAAATTTCAAGCATTTTAATATATAATATGGTCTTTTTATTATATATATACTCGTACCCGTATCCGCGATTTTTTTAAATTGTTGTATCATCACACTCGCACTGTATCGAATACGATACGCACACCCGCACTGGTGCAACACAACCTTCTACCATTGCCACAATCGGCAACATACAGACGAATTTGAATACTCGATTCAAATATTCGGACTCGTTGCTTGTCATTATTCCCCAACGATATTTGTTGTCATACCGTTGTGCCCACTTTGATAGATTCATCGAATCTTTCAGATCATTCTCTAATTTTTTCACAACTGTTTTCAAATATTCATATGCTCTTTGATATTGTGCTTTTATAGCTTGCATGTTTTCTCGGAATCGACATGGTTTCTTCTTTCGATGCAGCTAACTTAAAAAGTTTTTTCATATTTTCGTTGAAAAATTTTGAGTACATGCTCTCGGCAACATATTGCATGCAATATCGGTGCATTGCTTGACCATTTTGCT
>CAXKVX010001526.1:0-39258 GCA_964058865.1 Eleocharis quinqueflora
CAACTATATTTATGAGAGTTAATTATTAGATATTGTTTCTGGTCTTGTTCGTTTGTTTCTCACTCGGTATTGTGCTAGCGAGAGTTAATTATTAGATATATATATATGAGATTTACTCCAATACATACACCTAATGAGTTTTTTCTAATTTTCAACCTGAGTCTTTCATTTCATAAATTGAATGGTTCGGATTTAATCATGCAATTAGACAGCCGGTTACCTAGGTTAGACAGTCGGTCACCCATAAGAGAAATGACCGGTTGCTAAGTTAGAGAGTCGGTCACTTTTTCATTCGGAAGGGCATTTTCGGTAGGAAATTTGGGATCGAAAATTTCCACTTCCCCTCTCTCATTTCTCCATACCTCATCTTTGTCCTCTCTCATTTTTCCCTCTCCGTGCACGAACAAATGAGAAGAAAAAAGAACACAAACCCTAAACTCTCTCTCTCTCTCCACGAACAAATCCTAAACTATTCTCAGGTTAAGTGGTGAAGCACCAGTAAACTCGCATCGGTTGCGAATCGTCGATCGGTCGAAGAGAAATCATTGCAAGATGGAGAAGAGAGAACATTAAGGCGGGATTGAAGGTGAGTGTTGTAGGCTTCGTAAATAAAGTTTTTGTTTGCTTTTGTAGATACTAAGAAGCGGAGCCTATAGATTGGGATTGTAAGAGGGTTGCTATATCTACTACACAAGGATTCTCAGGTTAGAATTATTCACCGAGATTTGAAGGTTACTTGAAAAAAACATTTTATTTGCTTCTTGTAATTCTGAAACAACTTACAAATGCAATTCTCTCTAGTCTGACAATTATAATCTCACAATTATGAAATTATTCAATAATGAACTTCCCAAACTACATATGCTCTTGAAGTTTTGCTCTGATAATAAATTGAAGCAAAATACACTGCTTTGAACCGACCCAACGTTCATGAAATTACAAGAAACACAAAAAGTCATGGCTCAAATGTTTTAAATTCAAATTAAATTCATTTAGGGAAGTTTGTGTGTGTAATTGCAACTCCTCAATTTATCAGTAGGACTGTCATGTCTGAGTAAACTCAGAAAACTATCCAACCCATCTTCTTTTATCCTCAGAAATCAATAGCAAAGAGTAGTTTTTAAACATATGATTATAGAATCAGAAATATTGATATTTTGTATCTTTTCTTGGTAGTTTATACTTTGGAGTTGCAAGGAGGAATCGCAAAAACAAAAAATCCCAAAGCCTTGGATGTAAGCATTAGGGAAACTAAGTAGGTATCATCGATTATTGTCTATCCACTTGTTAAAGTGAAAGAAGTAATTAAATAGGTTAAAGCAATTAGTACCATCAACAAATAAAAAAAATAGCTACGACTGATGGAGGAAAACTTTTGGGATAGAGAACAAAGATAGCCCTTCCACCAAGGTTTGACGCCACTAACTTATTTTCCAATCCCATAATTTCATCGGTACAAGTTCAGTACCTATAGACTGACAGATAATAAATGTTGGTACGCGTTTGTAATAGCCAGATATCTCATTGTTATGCCAATCCTGCAAAACTTATATTATGGCTCCTTTTAAATTGAACAAGATTGCCAAGCACTTTGGGGAGTATAAATTAGCTAACTTGATTGTGCAGCTAACTAATTAAAGGTTTAACCGTGAGTTTGTCTATCACTTGTGGGTGCATTTGGGTTTAGTGAAGTTAGCAATGTATAACCGGCTTATCCAACTGTTGAAATATTCGTCAACTCAACTTTCAGTCAAAATAACTTAAAGATCGGATAGCAGCAGTTCTGAAAATCATTTAGAAACAGCTAATATTATTGTTGATTGGGCATTAAAATGTAATGCAGTTGGATCTGTACTTGCTATATGAAAGATGGAAAGAGTTGATCAAGAAGGCCCGTGTTAAGCAGCTCTTACCCAACGAGTACAATTCATATTAGTTTAGAAGCTTTTTACAATTTTTACGCTTTAAAGTTAAAGAGATATCCAATGGATGAATGGGAGGTGATTTATATATGTAGGTACATTTACCCTCTCAAATTTTGATATATTTGGGGTTGACAGATTCGATGCCATACTTCTTCCTGGTCAGGTGGGCAGTTTTAATTGTATGCTTTCATTTTGTTTTTATTGGACTCTTTTCTGTTATACCATCACAAAGTAACATGTCTTTGACCTCTGTATGCAGGGTGCTATTATGGTTGTTGGAGCCTCGAAACCTACAGTTATTGCTGACAATGATGACTTCTTTAGTGTCAGAGTAAAATGCTGGTAGGTGTTGAATTTTATCATCTTCATTTTAACTATTGTACATAGGTGTATGATCCAGAAATGTGGTAGTGAGTTATTGGTTGTAAGAATTGTAATGGAAGATACAAATCATTTCTTTTTGTCACCTTAAAAATGACAAATCATAAATTGATTTATCCTTTAATGTTAATGTAGGTCAACGTCGTTGCTGATCACTGAATTATCTATGGTGCTGACTTGGCGTCATTCCTGGAGACGTTTGCTAAGATTGTTGACAATCCTGACATCTTGACTTCGTGAGAGCTCTCCTGCTAATAATGGTGGGTGTTGCAAGCTTCAGTTTGTTTTTTAAATATTTATGTCAAGGCTTGTTTTGCTTTAAGTGGTTTTTGGAATAGTTACTAGTTAAGAGATGTCTTTTTTTTGTTCGAGAACTAGTACTCTTTTTAGTATGTTGTATTTATCTTCTTCTTTCTTGTGAAGGAACTTGAAACTGTCCATACACAAGTAAAATATGAAGGTGTCTTCTTTATTTTAATGGGCATTTTAGCCTTGCATAAATGATGATTTAAACTTTATGTTCCTTTATCCTTGTTGTACAGTTATATAACACATTTTGTCATTGTTGAATGCCAATCATTTTTCATTACAATTCTTGATAAATTCACAATTAGTATCTGAATGAAATAGCTTTTAAGAAAAATATTGTTGAAAAATGATGTGTATCTATTTATGCTGGTCTTTCTTTTGTAACACGTGTTGTTTTTTCAAAGATTTTACAAATTCTTCTTTTCAATTCTAAGCTTTTGGTAGTTTTAGTAGGTTGTTAATTTTTCCTTTTCCCTCATTTAATTTCTTGCAGTGGCATTTGCGCAGTTGGGTTTTGTGTCAGCGAAGGGAGCCTTCACTAAATTTATTTCAATTTCATTGCCTTAGATGAAACTAGGGTGCTGATACAATGCTGGGGCATTGTATATTTTTCCATGAGAATATCTACGAGTTGCAATTTTCTGGCTTAATATTTTCTTCATTTTTTCTAGAGCAGTTAATAGCTCTGACAAGTATGACTTTTTATTTCATGAAATGAGCTCGAGAAAAAAAAAACAAGATATGATTGCTCTATATAACAACAACAAAATAAAGATACATTTTTATGATAGGGTATATTGTAACAGTGAAATTTTCAAAGGCTCTAAATTGTCATGTTCTTCACATGAGACAAATCAGGTGGACTGCTTAGCACTACAAAACAATCAAACGACATCATTCATCAGATTTAAAGTAGAAATTAAAAATTTTATGAGAAAATGTGGTAGTGTTGACATAGCATCGTGTATGGTCGTTTTTTTTAAAAAAAAAGACGATATCTCTACTTTGACATAGTCATTTTTCTTACTACATATTTTCTTGTTCTAAAACTTTTTTGCTTGTCATAGCTATTAAAAAAGTTCCAGCCTCTTCCTTAGATGAAAACTCCAAATAAACAATACTCTTGAATTCTAACAATGACTCGATCGACTCGTCCTTGTGGAAATCCTACATAAAATGTATTTATACGAATTATATAGTTAATTCAAATTGAATTATACAAATAAATGCAAATAAAAGCAAAAAACATAACAACATTTTTGTGATGCCATAATTGACAACTAGATTACTACAACAATAATCAGATACACAAGTACTGTTCTGTTTTCAAAGTAATTCAAAGCAAGCAAATTAAAGTAAGTAACCAGAGCATTGCCTTATTTTTTTTTCATCGGTCTGAACTCAGTTGCGTAAAAAGATGCAAAATGAAAGTGTAAAAAACTTCTTCGCTTCAGTAACAGAAATGGAGCCGTGGGGACTTGATCCCTACTTGTTTCAAAAAAAAAAACATTCGATAAATTATCAACTAAATTTTCAAACTGAACAAAATCATAATCAATTCAAACTATGCATACTATTGTCACACATGATGGTTACTTTTATGTTCTTTACAATTTATAGATTTTTTTTTAAATGTTGCATTTTACTTGGAAAACATTTTATTTGCTGCTTTGTAATTCTGAAACATCTTGCAAATGCAATTCTCTCCAATTTGACAATTATGATCATACAATAATTAATTTAGTGGATAATGAGGTTTCCAAACTGTATATGCCAGCTTGAAGTTTTGCTGAGATAATAAATTGAAGCAAAATACACTGCTTTGAACCAACCCAACGTTCATGAAATTATAATCAACACAACAAGTCATAGCTAGTTACATATTGTCAATCTAACTTTTAAGCATAATGCTTTTAACCATGGACATACAACAAAAGCAATACATGCAGAAATAAATGGATGATATCTGATGAGGAGCAAACGAAATTCACCAGTGGGTGTAGGAAATTACCAAGAAGGATATTGAAAGTGGGTGCAGGAAATTAATAACAAATTATCAGGAATTACCAGGAAATTACCAAGAAATTACCATGAAGGATATCTAATATGTTAAAATAGTGGGTGTAGGAAATTACCAGGAAGGATATTGCCACTCTTGTCTGTGGAACTTCGATCCTTGTGATTGTTTGCAGAAAGTCGTGCGTGGTGTCGATAGGGTGAAAGCCAGACCCGAGTTCTCGAAGGAAGAGAAGGAAGATGAGAATCGGGAGCAGGAGTGAGAGTCGTCAGGGTGCATCAAGAGGAGAAAGATGGATGGTGTAGACTTGGGACTACGCGCGAAGAAGAGGGGGAGAGCTGACGGGATTTCGATGACGAGAAAGAAATAGTGCAAGATATTATGAACCGGTTGGAGAAATAATTTTCAAGGTTTCATGTTATACCCTTTTAGTATTAAGGGTCCAGATCTAACTATTCAAGTTATTAAATTTTCAGGTGAGTGTATCGGAGGTATATCTATATATATTAAGTGGAAAACAAACAAACAGGCTCTTATATCATAAATAAATAAATATTTATATGATTTTTCTTCTGCAATACATAATATATTAACTCCAAATTAAATTACAGTATCTACCCTCCTTATATTCCACTTAGTTTAAAGAACATTTTAAATATAAAATAGAGACCATTAAGAAATATCATCAAATGACTAGATTAACATGCAATAAGAACTGTTCATTTGATAATGATTATCTTGACAATGGTTATTTGAAAATATTTTTCTTTCAAGCAACTTCACATGCATCAACAACCGTGAAATTCGAACCATTTAAATTTGAAGGCACCATAACATAGTTAAAATTACGTAAAATATCATAATTTCTTTTAAACAATAATACGTGCATCATTATAAATTATGTTCATAATATTGTATTATAAAATATCTATATTTTAATCGACTTCCATGTAGCAATATCCGTTGTAGTCTAGCTGGTTAGGATACTCGGCTCTCACCCGAGAGACCCGGGTTCGAGTCCCGGCAACGGAATTATAATTTTTCACTTTTTCGAGCACGAAAACATAATCCATTAATCCAGGGGTACTTTTGTCATTGTACATAAAACTCCGCTCAGGGGTTAGGGTTTTAATGTTTTATTAATTTCGTACTTTCAGACCTCCTGGTCTTCCTTCAACTGCCGCCGCCGCCGCCGCTTCAGAAAGGTCATAGAGCAACTCGCAAACCTACAATGGTGCGAATTTCAACCAAAATTTTGTAGAACCTTTTTCTCATTTTTTTTGTACCTTGAATTTGGATATTGATTTTCTCTGACAAGATGCTTCGCGCAGGCGTCGGAGAAGAAGCTGTTGAACCCCATGAGGGAGATTAAGGTGCAAAAGCTGGTGCTCAATATCTCCGTCGGCGAGAGCGGCGATCGTCTCACTCGGGCCGCCAAGGTAAGTTCAGAACTTCAGATCTATGTAGCTTTGAGCTTTGTATGCGATCCTTTGGGAATTGTAATTTGAATTGATAGTCAAGTTAATGGTGCAACTAGCTTGGAGGTGCTGTGTTGAAATTGCTTATTTTTTATTTGCTGAAAGGAATTTTCAAAATTATATCTACTGTTCATGGATCTGGCATGCCAATTTTGTTGATTAAATAGTAATGTTAAATAAATTATTGCACTTGTGATGCCTGTAATAGTATTGTAAATTGATGATAAAGAGTTTAACTCAATAGTTGTGAGTTAATCGACGGAAAATAGTTTAAGCTCATTCATTGTTTTCATTGGTTTTAGGTGCTGGAGCAACTGAGTGGCCAAACTCCTGTTTTCTCAAAAGGTACTCTTTTGTCATTGTTAAACCCAGATAACTTCAGATTAGCATATATCTTATTTGCACTGCTGTAAATTCATTATATCTTACCGGCATGATATTAGCAGTTGGTACTTGTAGCTCCAAATGTATTATTTAGCATTTATAATCCCTGCTTGACATATATGCCTTATTTATTGTCAATAAAAAACAAGCGCCTGGCACAATGATAGTTAACTGTATATGTATTGTAAGTGTTAAAATGAGCCAACCTTATTGTAAAGAATCCTAAAACAAACCTGATTTAACCTCGAATTAGTCTCAATAGTGCCACAAACCTCCTGTCTAGACAAAAACAGCTTTTCCAAAAAAAAGGTGAACAACAGTAGCACAGTATTTCTACTATAATAATTTGCTATTGACAATGACAATGTGCATAATTGGGATGCAGCTCGGTACACTGTGAGGTCCTTCGGCATTAGGAGGAATGAAAAGATTGCATGCTACGTGACTGTGAGAGGAGAGAAGGCAATGCAGCTATTGGAGAGTGGGTTGAAGGTGAAGGAGTACGAGTTGCTCAGACGTAACTTTAGTGAGACAGGCTGCTTCGGATTTGGCATCCAAGAGCATATTGATCTCGGCATCAAGTAATAATTGATTATCTCTTCTCTATTTGAGATGTTTTAGAGTTCTGATAACAAATCCAGTGTTTATTTGTATTTTACAAAGATATCACACATTTTGATATTTTAAAAATATAAAATTTGAATTAATATATTTAATTGATTTGTGTAAGATATCAGGTGTTGAAAAATAAACTAAAGATGGCCATTTTGCTTGAAAGTCAATATTTATGCACAAGTTGTTGTGTGATTTGACCTAGTTTTCGGTTGTTATTGAAATGGTTTGGTTGTGTTCTAACTTCTATGTTGAAAAACCCTAACCTGTGTGCAGGAATATTCTATCATATAATGATTTTGTGAAAAAGATAATGCACACACGTTTGTCCAACATCTGTTCATAAGAAAAGTAGTATTACTTTAACGTACCAGTCTAATCTAGTAAAACCCAAATGAAGTCTCCGGATTTAATGGATTTTGTTCATTTTGGTTCAGTGCCTGTATAAAGCCTTTTCCTGTTACAATGTTTGCCGGAGCCTTTTTTCCTATAAAAACATGAAAGTTAGTTGGTATAAAACATGAAAATTATCATTCTTGCAAAATATGCTTAAACTTGTCCTCTGGCAATTTTGAGGTTGAGTAATTTAATATTTCCATGTCAAGTGTTGAGCATGGTACAGGTGTTTAATATTTGAGATAGTTATGTAATATCTGGAATTTGACTCTACACTATGGCAACTAGTAATGTTGTATTTTGATATGAGTTGAAGTTGGTGCCATATTTTTATTCTGAATGTTTAATTGAAAATTTGAAGTGCCTTTGCAACCTTTCTTTTTTGCCAGGTATGATCCATCAACAGGTATCTATGGTATGGACTTCTATGTAGTCCTGGAGCGTGCAGGCTACCGAGTGGCACGTCGGCGCCGGTGCAAGGCCCGTGTAGGCATCCAGCACAGGGTCACAAAGGAGGATGCCATGAAGTGGTTCCAGGTGAAATATGAGGGAGTAATTCTCAACAAATCCCAGGCTAACACTTCTTAATAAGTGCTGATTCTGTAGCGAGTTACTTTTTGAGTTAAGATTTTTCCTTTTGATGTATCCCAGGATTTTTTCAGGTCCTTTGGTTTTCTTGTTTTGTTTAATTTTCGTGTAAGGTTTATATTTTGAGATGGGAGCCTTTAGAGGTTAAATTTTGGTGGCTTTAAATTTGTGCAGTAGTACTGTCTTTGAGTCGTCTCTTTGGAAGGCGAAATAGAAACTAATTTGCCCATGTTGAGCTCCGTGCCTCGCGGTGAATATATTATTTATGCTTGCTTTACAAATTTAGTAGCGCCTTTTAAATTGGACTGACTAGTGTGTTTAACATGATTAACTGATGTAAACATTATGCAATGAAATATAAATTACTCGAGGAATGGAAAAACTAAACCACAGTGAGATGGGTCTTGCCTCTTTATGGAAGAGATGCGGTCAAATTTTGTAAGAAGGTAATAAAAGTTGATGTTAACCGGAGTTTTTATATATGTACTAGAAAGAAAAAAAGGAATGGAAACGAGTCTTTTTGTCATTGCAAGTTGCAGCAGTCAAAATTATAAGTACAATAATAAACAAGATCTATTTTCCTATAACACGAGAAAAGCAATTTCACGAGGCACCGCCTGTTTTTGACTTTTCCTGGCGACATAACGACTGTCTCAACAAAAGCACCAGTTCCTCACTTCCTCTGATTTAATCCTCCAGCTGAACTGTTAATCCTTGGTGCATTGTCTTGGTATGCTTGAGATTTTGAGTCTGGCTAACTTCTTCGAGTACCAGCATTGGATCCAATTAAATTGGAAGCTTTTAATAAGTTGAGGAAAAATTCCAGCATCAACAACCAAGGTATCAGAGCTAGTATTCATTAAAAATGAGTTTCGAGTTGTTGTAAAATGGAACCTTGGCTAATTCTGGTAATGGGAAGCAGATGCTTGTATCTTTTGATTAATTAAGCATAAAATACAAAAATAGTTTTTATTTTGAGGGTTCAGAAATAGAACACCTCAGGAAAATAGAGGCGGCAATTCCTTTATAAGATAAAATTATTGTAGAATTTATTAGAGTAGCTATACTTTGGATTTGATGGTTAGATAGAAATAAAATTTGTTTTAATGATGATAAACATATATCTTTTAAGTATATTGGATTACAAATCATTAGATTAGCTTCTTTTTGGTTACAACTTATAATGACGGGCTTATGCTTAAATTATCATTAGTATTACCACATGATGTTGATAATTTATCCTCTGAATCTTCCAACTTTATGGAGCAGAGTATAGAATTCAATAGTTCTAATCCCTTAGATACTTGAAATCTTTTATTACTCAACTAAATTAGATTAAGTATATGCATAGAGACAACTAAAGAAAAAAAACTTTTTTAAGTGTATGCAAAAGAAGATGATTCTCCTTTGGATTTGATGAATCTGGACAGGATGATTGTCCATTTGGTGTGAATTTGTATCTGATAGAGGATGAAGAGATTTCTCATAGTGAGGAAATTTGCAAAAAAAAAAAAAATCTACTTGACATAAATGGAGATGCCTATTAGTAACAAGGGGTGGTCTCCTTATCCCTTGCATCCAAATCCAAGTCCTTGAGAGTAGCTTCTGGAAGTTTTATGTTGTTAAAAGCTATTAAGTGTTTTGGCTCTGACTTGTAATATTGATAAAATAGGTTCTTAATTTTTGTGGCAGGATATTGATTTTGTGGTAGCAGGATAGATACAGTCAATTTTTTTGACTAAGATAGGAGTATAAGTAGTTACTAGTTAGTATATTAGATAATTAGTATTCAAGTGGTTTAGAAACTTCCAAAAAAGCTTCAATTTTTTTCGGAAAATAAGTTTTTCCGTGTGACCTATTTTCAAAATTTCAATGAAATTGGTGGGCTTAACCCACTTTTAGGTAAAAAAAAAACATTGAAATACAAAGTAATTTTCTTTTCCAAATGAGAACAAACATTGGGTACTTTGTGCAAGAAACAAGTGACATCTCGCAATTAACATGGAGGAAATAAATCGGACAAATCACAAACAAAAATCCCAATCAGGTCAATGCAATTTATTACGCTTTGTGGAATATCTTATCAATGAGATTAAATACAACTAATTTTTTTGCCTTATAACTTTGAGCATGGACTGGCGCTAATGTGCATCCATGTTTGAGGAAGCATAAGCTTTCGTTTCTCGGCTAATTTCACACCATTTGAAACAGTTGCTGCCACTTCTTCAGCAAGTCTTACTGCTTCCTCTATTGTACCCTCAATACCTGTAAGCAATTTTAAACAAGCAATACTGTTAACTCCCGTATTAGTTTTGCACAATCTTCCTTTCTTTCCTCTTGTTCCCTAGTTTTTCATATAGTTTTAAAATTCATAATCTTTTTTCTTTCCAGTAGTAAAGTACAATTGAGATCGGTTTCACGCTGTGCTGGTCGGATCCATGTGCGGCACACGGTGCAGTGCGGATCGACTGGCTGAGAGGAACTGCAGGGGGGGGGGGGGTGTTAAATTGTGGCATGGATCTCGGTGCAGCGCAGCACAAATCAGATGGCCCAAACCCTGTGCAGTGTGGTGCTGCACGGCACCGGATCCTGTTCCGTATTGGTCAGGTCTGGTTCAGTGATTTCTACAATCTGCTTAAACCAATATATTATGACTCAACAAGTTGTACAACCAATTCAGGGTTGTGATCAATCCATCTCATGTATTTCACACCAAATTGGAATAACTAGACAGTAAGACAATTGCGAAGTGATAGTCAATCTCAAAGCCAATAAGGCAAAATGATTGATGACCATACCGTCAGCCACACTGTCGACTATTCTCCTTGCCACAGCGTCCCGAGCTGTCAATTTTGTCGACCGCAACAGCACATCCCGCCTCATCTGTGAATCTGGGATTTTCTCATTGAACAACACCTCAAAATACTTGACAAACTTGATCCCAGCATCGAGTTCGCTCATGTAAAAGAAGCCTCTGTCTCCCCTCATGACTGCATAATCATGTGCCAGCACGAGTGCACACCCGGCTGCAGCCGCATGGCCGGTGATAGCACATACAGTCGGCATGGGAAGAGAGAGGAGATCGGATATGAGGCCGCGGAGGAGATCTGACATGAGGTGGTGTTGGTTGCGAGGTGCGGAGCGGGCCCAGGATTGGTCGAAGCCATTACAGAAGAACTTGGCTTGGGCGCAAGTGATGAGAGCGGAGTTGGGAGGGTGGGAGGAGGAGAGAAGAGGAGAGAGAGCGGCACGGAGGGAGGAGAGGAGAGTGGGGCTGAGGCGGTGTTCGCCGGAGCCGATCAGGGTTAGGATGTAGAGGTTCCCGCGCTTCTCTAGTGTGCACATTTTGGAAGGACTGGATCGGAAAGGCTGAAAAGGGTTTGAATTCGACTTGATCAGGTTCAGCTGAGGTTGAAAGGCTTGACCGCTTGAGAGAGGAAATTTGATTATTTTATGATGTCTAATTTTCTAAGGTAAAAAAGTTGTTTATTCTGCAGCTTCCAAGTTCCAATCATCTTTCATTGTCTCAAAATCCAATCAACTTTTGCTTGCTTACAAGCAGATTAGGTATAGTAAAGTAGAAGGATATTATGATACATGATATTCTCGTGCAAATCTCTTTTATTTCTTTGACTGAAGCATCAGTCTTACTCGTTCACCAATAGTGTGGTGACTAGATCGGGGGTATGTTAACACACCACTTATTGGTATATTTAGTATTTTAGTTCAATTTGGGCTTGCTCAATGTGTGAGCAACGAGGATTATTTTTATATATAATATTTTTTAAGAAAGCTAAAGACAAGAAAGAAGGCAAAAGCTAGTAACCCTGAAATTTAACTAGTTTACATTACAACATAACGAGATTACAAAATAGTGTTTCAAAACAGTAAAAGTTAGACAAACATAATGCTTCGAGACAGTTAGGATATAAAACCAAACGGGACATTGAAATTTAAGAGAAAAATAAAGCTCCTCTAGCCTCCTAACATTACAAGTTTACAACTATGGTGCTCCTACATGCATTTCCTAATTACCACTACTATTCACTGAAATAATGTAAAACAGAAATGAAATGTACAAGACTGGTACTCCATTTAGTGTTCCAAGTTGACCACTCAAGACTTCGAACCTCGGGGGTTGGCTCGTTATAAAATCTGGTAAATCTCACAAACCATTAGTAGAGACCAAACTGAGACCACTGCAGTGCCGTCGTGCATGCTCAGGTACCAATTTGTTGACAAGTTCGAGGGGAGCATTCGCTATCTGAAACAGTAACAAGTATTAAAGAGCTTTGCTGGTACACTTAAAAATAATGTTTTTCTGCGTGTAATATCAAATTCAATTATAAGATATTCTGATATTTTGCTTATGCTATCATCTTTTCATTATTTTATACATTAGCCTACATGTTTGAATTTTTATAGAATGTTTTGTTTTGTATTACATTGGACACTTCCTTTCTAAAGTTATATTTAACCTGTACAATCGTAAAGTTATTTCCCTAAAAAAGAAATAGTAAAGTTATGTTCAGTGGATGACCATTAAGATATTATTAAAAGGGAATTTAGAAGAAACAAAGAAAATAAAAAGGAAATAATTCTTCGATAGACCACAAAAGCAGTTTAGAATTCAAAGCATTTCACCGCTATAAACTGTCCTGTCCATTACAACTGTAAGAAATAAAATAGGAAAAACAAACTGTACCTCCTGAATGAAGTTGAAAAGCGGAGGGAAGGGACGGCCATTGGGTAGTTTTGCATTAGGTTCTCTTAGTTCATCAAAGAATGAGTGAGTACATGCCTCCAGCTGGAACAAATAAATTTCATACTTTTTTATTTCAAAAGATAAGTAACACAACAAACAAAGGAGAGTAACAGGTCGTATCTATAAATGTTAAAGATTGAACAATGATGGAAAGAATATGGCTAAGATGTGATTGCATTTGTACTGTAATTGTAAAGTTGAGGGTTTAAATGCAAGATTAGGTCCATCCAAAGTCTCTCCTCAAGAAGAGGGTTTATATGTTATTGTTAATTGAGACTGCCTTCAGTGCAAAGCTGGATATACTGAATTTGTTTTAAAACTTGGTGTTGATCAATACTAAATCCAGTGAAGTTCTTTGTTAGGACCAGTGGGCAATTAAGCCACAGTTTAAATTCACTCAATCATTTTATAAGCATGAGATACAATTCCAGGCTGAACGAATCAGCTAAGAGAAATGAATGTCTGAGCTGAGGAGAAATCCTTGCATCCAAATATTTATAACAAACATAGAAATAATGAACCAAATAAAATATCAAGGATAACGAACTCACAGCCGTGCAACGAAGATTCGGCGAGTACTGAAGTAGGCGGGAGGCAAGATCTATTGCCTCTGGTGGCATTCTTTTGTGAAATATCTGAAATAAATCACACATAACACATAAACTTACAAAATCCTGGTAATGTACATATACAGAAACATAAATTTGCTTTTCAATATTCCAGAAGTTTTTAGGACATATAGCTGAGGCCTACATATATATGTTTAACAGCAAAGTGAAAAAATTAAGTTTCAACAGCATAGAGATAAATGCAAGACCCAACACGATCAGTAATTTTGTCTCTCAATAAGGAAAACAAGGCAACGAATATAGTAGACACAGAAAATGGAATTACCTTATGCCAAGGATGAGTTTTTATCTGAGGAAACCTGAACTCGGTGTAGTTAGGATTCATGCATCGAATTTCTTCTCGAGTTGGAGTGCCAAGAATCTGATAAAACAACAATATTGCATTTAGTGAACATTTAGAAAGGATACATAACAGAATATTAACAGATTTAAAGAAGAAATAGGGAGAACATAATAAGCATAGTACCTTAATGATTTCAACTAGCTGATCAACAGCACTCTCTCCAGGAAACAATGGCTGTCATGTAAATGGAATTAAGAAAAATAATGAGATGTGCAAATTTTTGCTTCTTTACCCTTGTTATATGCATAGAATGTTTCTGTGTTTTTCAAAAGGACGGAAACTGTGTGAGTCTCTTTGGCTGGGGGAATTGCAGATAGTGATTTTGAGTCTAGCCTAATTGTAAGAAGAAAAAATCAAATTAAATGAAGAATTAAATGTGAACCTGTCCAAGAAGTAACTCAGCGAGTACACACCCAGCTGACCATATATCTATGGAGGTGGTATATTCTGTGGCACCAAAAATAAGCTCTGGTGCACGGTAATAGCGAGAACAGATATATGATATATTTGGTTCTCCCTTAACCTGAAATAACCAAGCAATAATCAAAGAAAAAACAAGAAGTTAAAACAAAATACTCAAACGTTTCACTGCCCACATTGCGCGCAACTAGCATAGCTGCAAGAATCTACCAACAACAACAAAGCCTTCTGTCCCAAACAAGTTGGAATATACTAGAAATGAAACTCATATTGGATTTCATTCTCATAAGATTGGCTGAATTTTTGCGTTGGCTTGCCAAGCCTATCACAACCCTCCTCCTTTCCGGACTTGGGACCGGCTATGTAAAACATAGGAGTTTGCAAGAATTCACTAGTTTGGTCAAATTTGGTTGGTTTTATCCAAGGTAAGATTGTTGCTCGATGGCACGAAAATGTTGCTCCGCACACTGTAGTTAAATTTATTTAGCTTTTAATTTGACAATTGTATTCTTCGAAAGAGCATGTGACAACATCTTCAATCTAACAATCATGTTCATATTAATTTTTTATTATTAACATTTTCATGTAATGTAAATAAAATATATAAAAAATAATTTAACTTTGGTATGCAGAGCAATATTTTTGGTGTCTATAGCGCCACCCTTAGCTAAATTGGTTTGACTAAAAAAGCTCGATTGGGGCTTTGTTCGAAAACATTATGGATAATTAATGGACAGGTGGGTCAAATAGGGCTTGGTACAATTTCCAGAAGCTTAAATGCATTATCATATTGGTCTATTTCACCTTAAATGCAAAACTAGAGTCAGATACAAACTACAGTACTTCGACAGAATATATTAGCCGAAAACACAACTTGCATGAACATACCAGAACTTTTGCACTTCCAAAATCACAAAGCTTGACTGTATGCGTTAGAGGATCAACCTTTATTCAACAAGTAAAAGAAATAAACTAGTGGTTACTTCATGAAAAAATACATTAACCAGGACTAGGAAAGCAACATCAATTAAGACCTACCAAAACATTCTGAGGCTTGACATCTCTATGGCAAACTCCGGGCACCGTGTGTATATAAGCTAAGCCTCTAAACAGCTGCATTATATGTAAAACAAGATTATGACAAAATGCAAGGCTAAGCACACAGAAAGTGGTTACTAGGTGTTCGAATTTTTTTCTTTTTTCTTTTTGTATCTTTGTTCCTTTCAATTAAACTTCTGGGCTTGCTTAACTGGATCATTGAAAAGTCCATTGAGGATTAGGTAGGCAAGACAGGTTAAAAACTTAATTACACAAAATAACATTGAAAGTTGCTGTAGCTCTAGGATCCATTGCAGAATCAAGTTACCTAATTTGGTTGCCATCTCGTGATAATACAGTTCACTATAATGTAGGCTCAGTGAGAAATAAGGCTTAATAGGGTTCCAACAAAGCCAATCAGTCAATTGACAGTTGGTTGTATAATAAAACATCAAATTAACATAAATAACAGCTAATTTGGGGAAATTTGAACAAATAAAACAGTTCCCACTAATAATGACACACCTGATACATGTAGAGCTTGACATATATAAGAGGCATCCTCTGGCCCACATTGCTATAGTGCTTGAGCACTCTGTAAAGGCTCTCAGGTACATATTCCATTACTAAGTTGAGAAAGAGCTCATCCCTAGATGTAGTAGAGAAGAAACAATGCTTCAAGGAAACCACATTGGGATGATCCATCGACCGCATCAGCTGTAGCTCCCTGTTTTTGTACCTCCTGTCTTGCAACACCTTTTTTATCGCCACGGTCTCCTCCGTCTCCAAGCACTTTGCCTGGATAATTGTACAAGGTTGTCAAAATCTTAAAATTTAAGAGCTGTGATTTCAGGCATAATGCAGAAAACCTGGCTGGTACATCTTTTGTAAATGGTAAAGCGATGCAGCAGAGATAGGTTTTTGTTTGAAATTCTTGGTCAAAGGACAAAAGAATAGCAACCTACTAACAGTTGCATGTTGAGAAGTACAAATATATAAAATTCAACTCAAAGAAACGCAAGTAGCATAATTTGTGCAATAAGATGGTTGAGCAAAATTAGATGATTGGCGCACTCACACAGTTCAGGATTATTATATGAGGCTTAGTAGATACTTTGAGCTTGATTGATCACCTTGGGATGCAATGCTATTCAGGTATAATAAGTTGGTAACCCAATTGGAGATAATTTGTTGCCAAAATAAGAAAGTGTAGAAATTATTAATAGACAAAATGTAGACAATTCACCTGAAAGACTATACCAAATGAGCCAGTTCCTACAACACGTTCTGCCATGTAGCTAATTGTCTGCCAAATTCAAGGGAAAAAAATAATTAAGTGAAATTGAGCTGTATTACACTATTACTAAATAAAGCAAATTCAAGTATAAACTTTATTAAAGCTTACTCGTTTAGGCTCCCTATTCTTTCCACCAATTGTAGTAGAGATTATGTG
This sequence comes from Eleocharis quinqueflora, assembly GCA_964058865.1. Taxonomy (NCBI): domain Eukaryota; kingdom Viridiplantae; phylum Streptophyta; class Magnoliopsida; order Poales; family Cyperaceae; genus Eleocharis; species Eleocharis quinqueflora. Next base: position 16,739 of record CAXKVX010001526.1, read on the forward strand.
GCCCGTCACTGGATCACTGCCATCGATTACTGACGCTCCATGCTTCTGTTCGCACAAACCATTATACAAACAAACAAACTACTAAGGTACCAAAGAACTAGACCTTTTCTGGTGAAAGATATACAGATCTAAGGATAATCTTTCATTATACTACATATTTTATCATTTAACAGAGCATACACAAATCAAAGACTAGAGATTGTTAGAAAAGAAGTTCCAGAAACGAATCAAAAAGCAAAGATCTGAAACTGAAAGCAACTGTCTACCAGAAAAAAAAGGAGTTTCCTATAACAGTAGAACCCTAGTTCATTGAAATTTGTATACCTTTTCTTCCCGTTGATCTATCTTCATCGGCTCTGGCTCCGCCATTGCCATACCCTCTATTTCCCTCTCTCTACTCCAAAAGCTTGGGCGGCTGCCAATCTTACACCTTTCTCTCTCTCTTCTCTCTCTGACTCTCTCTCTCCTTTTTTTCTCCTCACAAGCCGCAATTGAACAATGGCGAGTTTGATCAAACACCAATTAGGAGTTGTAATAGAAAAAACCTCTTGGTCACAAACAGCAGCTGGCCAATGAGAATCTAGTCTAAGACATCGTAAGTCTGATAGACTAGTTTTGCCCTTGACTTTCTATTAATTGACGGTTGACGTCTATGAGTGCAAGTTGTACCGTGGCAGTCTGGCTGAGCCGAATTTTTTTAAATTATATTATTATTACAAGAAATTGAATATGAAGGTGATACGTTTTATCTCGCTGTAGTGACAGTCCAAAAGCGTCGGGTTGGACTTTACAAGGGTCAGATTTAGAGGGCCTACGAAAGAATCGGATAAGAATCGAGTCTAAAAAGAGCTTAATAGGGGCCGAGTAATAAAAGTTTTGTTCTAAGAAAATAGGTCTGACTTCTCTAAGGCCCGGTCCTTATCAGGCCCTTGGGGTTGCAGAGGGTCGGATCAGGACCGAATAATAAGGGCTTTGGTCTCTCTTTTTTAATTGTGAAATGTTTACTAATATTTATATGAGGGGTTCATAAGGGTCTGAGGGACTAGCGTGGACCAGGGTCGGATCAGGGCCGGACAAGGTCGATGCTTGAAAGGGTCGGGTAAATAGGAGCCTGTATTTTTGGAACGAATCCTGCCCTTCTAAGGCCCGGCCCTTTCAAAATCTTACTAAGGGCCGGATCTGACAGGGGCTTTACATGGGCCGGACTGGGAGCCGAGGGCTTATGACATATCACTTTCTCGCTGATAACCCGTAAGTTTAGGGAACCAAATCCACTGCTTGTATAATCCCTCCTTGTTCTCTGCTTGTTTCGATCTGAACCGTTCAAAACTTATCTAACGGCCAAAACACTTGCCCCCTGAATCAAATTACGGTCGTCCATTACGGTCGATCGATTCGTGGCGATCGAATCGAGACAAACATGGTCCTGCTTGCCTCAAATACAAGCAACAGATTCCGATTATAAGTTTAGAGGTGTGAAAGTGAGAAAATCCGATCTAATGATGGATTATAAGTTTTGTACTTAGTCAGCTTTTGCTATCTGTGTCTTTGGTTTTAATGGATCATTGGTCATGCTACTGTGTCACAAGTAGAATGGCATATCAGTAAGAAAATAAAAAAACATAATTTCAAAAATACTATTTCCGCAGATAGCATATGTGGTCCATAAGCAAGATTTCGCTCCGAAAAAAAAATCAAAATGTGGGCCGCAACTACCACTTGCGATTCATCTTTTAAAAAAATAATAATAACTGAAATAGTGTATGTTTTGAGTTTCTTAATGTGGACTGCATTTCTTGTCTGTGCGATATTATTTTCATTCATGGCAGATTAAAAAACATTTTTTAGTCATTGTAATTTACAATTGTAGGTCCTCTCAATATCTGACATCCGTAATATACTTTCGTTATAATCATCCCTCGTAACAATCTATACACAAAACAAAACAAACCAATTAAATTATTTTTTTAATGATTTGAACTACAAACAATTATTTTATGTTAATTTAACTGAAATAATATATCGCTAACAAATAAAATTCCTACAAATACTTAAAATAAGGAAAAAATGTTAATAAATAATATATTGCCTAAAATAATAAATTACAAATAATTAAAATTATTTCAAAGTAAATTGACTGAAAATATAAAATTAAAATAATAACACGAAAATACATAATATTATAATTTCAGTATATTTAATGGAAATTTCCAATTTCTTTCGATTATGAAGTATTTTTTGGATTGGCAATGTAACTAAACAATATATTGCTAACAAGAAAATTCCTACAAAATATAGTAAAAAAACAAAGAAAAAATGTAAATAAATAATTTATTTCCAAAAATAATAAACTACCAACAATTAAAATTATTATAAAGTAATTACTGAGAATATAAAATTAAAATAATGACAAGAAATTATAAAATATTATAAATTAAAGTATAGAGAAAATATTACTTACAAATTTAGTGAATTCTTTCAATTTCTTTATGAAGGGAATTTGGTGTTGGAAATGTTAATGAAACAAATGACGAGTAGAATGACTTCTCGGTAAAACTGCCAATTTATAATGTTTTTGACTTGCTTGCACAGTAATTACTACAACGTTGTTACAGTGCTCACTCGGTAAAACTGCCAATTCTTCTCTAAAAATTTCTGACCATTCGTGAGAGAGGATATGAATTCCGTTCCTTATTTCCTTTTCCATTTTTTCAAACTTTCTGCTCATCTTTCTTTTTATTTTTAAATTATTTATATTTTTTATAAATAAAAAAGGGGTACATACGGTCTCACCCGTCTCACTCATGGGCCGTTTTTAGAGAGGTTAGTTGTAACTTTAACGGCTGGATTTGACCAAAATAGCCCTATCTTAATTTAAAGTGGATCTTGTTGAAAGTTCCAAAGTGAGGAATATCAAATATAGATGCTTGGTCAAATCATGTTCAAATAATGATTGCCTGGTCTAAGTCTCTAAGATTAGGATTTAGGGACACGTAGCACATTGCTCTTTTTACTCGTTGCGTGTCTTGATGACATTATCTCAAAGCCTTCTGTAATTGGTACGAATAGGATTCGTATTTTTTCTGTCGAGCAGCCAATTGCGCAGAGAGATCCAACGGTTGATGTCTAAAAGAGCTTTCAGATTTGCACGCAAAATTTTCAAAGGCGGATTTATATGTACCGTGTATCGGTGTATGCAAGAGTACTGGGGAAGCATTCTGAGTTCTGACTAGAGTTAGGCCACAATTCACCACGGGCGGATTCAGGATTTTCGTCGGGGGGGACAAAATTACACAGATTTTCAAATATACATAGTTATTTCGCAAAAAAATTTGACAAATCGCACGAATACACTAGATTATTTTGCAAATTTTTTTTCCGGGGGGGGGGGGAGCGCTTGCCCCCCTGGATACACATGCATCCGCCCCTGCAATTCACATTTCCTTCATGGGTACTTGTACTCATTTCAGTAGGCATCGAAGAATGCGTTGAAAATAGCGATTTTTATGAATTTTTAGATCAATGTATTTTTAATGTCTTCGGTCAAATAGTAAAAAATATCGAAAAATATACAATTTAATTTCTACGTGAGTTTAGTATGGACAACAATTTCAACGGTTCGGATCGGTCATTTTTTATTTGAAATTCAAATAACCATTTGTTACCATGTTTTTAGTTTTGCTAATATTAGTATGTTAACTGAATTATATATATATAGAGGTAGAAATGTTGCTAATCAAACGGTTTCTGAACCAACAAAAGTTGTAATTTTTCTCTCTCTAAAAAATAGCAAAAAAAAATTCAAAAAAATATAAAATTCAATCTCCAAGTAGATTTCAATATGTAGATTATGTTCAACGGTTCGAATCGGTCATTGAAAATTTTAAATTGGAGATATGATGTGGAGCATTAGAAGTTTGGTGCTCCATGGAGCACCTTAGCCTATATATATATATTTATATGTTTATATATATAAAATATATAATTGGAGTGGATTCATGTGTATATATATAAAATATATAATTGGAGTGGATTCATGTGATCATGTAATTTTACTCATTATAATGTAAAATGTTATATTAGAGACTAATCTATTCAGTGGCGGATGCAACACTCTACAGGGGTAGGCACGTGCCTACCCCTGGATTCTAAAATTCGTCATACGCTCAATGATATTTAATACGGTGCCTACCCCTGGATTAATATTGTGCCTACCCCTGCCAGACTCGTTCAATATTTTCTGGCTCAAACTAAGATCGTTGATCCTCTCTTCGCTCTCTTTTCAAATCTCTATTTTCGGCATACTTAACTACTCTGAATGGATCGTCCCTCTCTTCCCCCTCTGACCCGAGTCGCAAATCACTGTCAGTTCGAAGCCTCGAACCCTAACCCTAAGCGTGATCGTGTGTGCCTCGTCGAACCTCCGTAGTTGGCGTGTGGCGAGTCCCTCAAACCCTCCCACAGTCGAATATTTCAATGTCAAAATATATGCAAATTTCATAAATTTTCACATGAGATGCTAATTTTCATTCTAATCTTGTTTCAATTGTTAAATGTATCATAACACTTGGATATATGATTCAGACCTTCAGTTGTTACTATTATACATACTTAGATATATGATCCACTTGTTATTATAAAATATTAATGCTAAAGAGAAACGACAAACAAGCAAAATTCATCATTAAAAAAGACTACCGATTGAAATATAATAAAATAATAATACAATAAAAATCAACCAATTTAAGTACTACATGCGAAGTGATCCTTACTCAACTTCATAAATAGCAAACAGAATTTTGCTACACAACTTTGTCTATCTAAAAAAAATATCATTTTGAGTTTTATTTCAATATGATCATATTGGTCCTAGACTTCTAGTTCAGTTTACGTAAGGTTAATCAATTGATATTACTTTGATTCATTTTTTTTATTATTAGCTGATATTTTTATTTTGAACCTTGTCAGTCGCTGTTTTAGTATGTCAGTGTGAGAAATATGCTGAATTGAAAGAAGGAACACAACACATTGTCAAAAAATATTAGGGTATGCCGGTTCGATTTACGCCATCGATTTGATTTAATTTTGTAGGTGTTATTGTATTATAGTTATATTTAATTTTCTAATATTTAAAGAAAAATTAGTTTTATGCCACTATAAAACTTGAAAATCGTCAAAATGTCATTCAGAAAAAATTTATCAAAATAGTGACGGCACTCGATCTCTATACAAAAAAGTGACTGATAGTGGCATTTTGACAAAAAATTTCTGAGTGTCATTTTGACAATTTTTAAGTTTTATAATGACAAAAAAACAAATGTCTTCTAAATAGTGCCTACCCCTGATCATAATCCTGGATCCGCCACTGAATCTATTCTTAATATTTTACTTTATCTATTATTGAGCCTTAAGTGTGTGCGCTCTCATTTTCATGCATACGTGGCGAAATCAATCACCCACATCCAGTTTCTACAATCTTGGGTGGGACATGATATGTATCTGATTTGAGTCGATTTAGAAGTTAAATGTTAATTCATATAAAAGTCTGTAAAATTCACAATTGAAAATTTTAAATTGATTGTTGAAAATCTTAATGTCCTATAATCTATTCAAATTTGATACATACACTATCTACATAGTTGAAACACATTTTTATGAATTTTTTAATAATAATAATAATATAATTTTTTAATACATACACTATCTCGGCAATGATACTTAAAGTTTCATAATATTGTTAGATTATACGGTTTTGATTCTAACTTAGTTGATGAATACAAATATCTCAAATTCTGTGGGAGTAAATTTATCTTTCTGATCTTATATGTAGATGACATACTGCTTAAAAGTAATAATAAATATATGTTGCATCAGACCGAGAATTTTCTATTTAGTAAATTTGAGATGAAATACCTTGGTGACGTCTTATTTGTTCTAGAGATTGAAATATATACTAAGAAAGAGATCATTCTAAGATTATCCGAAAGAAACTACATCGATAAAATTGTCATAATTGTCATACAGGTCCATGTAAAACTTCAAACTCACCTCAAGTGTCCTCTACTTAATAGAAAAGGGCTACCGTACCAGTGTATCGGGAACACAGCAATACGAACTTGCATCTGGCAGATGCAGCATCGAAAAATACTACTGCCTTTTATTCATGTAAAATATGTTTTAACACCAATTAAGTTCCAAATGCTATACTTTATATAACAAGTGTAGTTAAGACAAAATTAACTTCATTGCATGCCATTGGTTAGTTAACAAGAGGTCTAAGTGCTTCAGCCGCAAAAGCATTCAATTCCTAGCTTTTCAAGTCTCAACTTGGCGTTTAGACAGTCAACATTGGTATATATGCCTATGCCTCAGCCTCTCACACAATTCACAGCTCACAAGTCACAACGAAACAACGAAGCCATCAATTCAACAATTCAAAGCTACGAGCCTACGACGAAATGGGCTACATTAGTCAACTCAAAGTTGAACGCTGTTTTAGAGAAGTCTTAATTTGTACACGTTGGTTCCTTGGAAAATTTGCATGATCAGCTGCAATTATTAGAGTTGGCTTATGTGAGGAATGAAGGTGATCTGTTTAAACCAGCTATGCATGCTCTTGGTAGACACGAGAAATGGACATATTGTCAGGCCATGTCGGTACGGAGAAAACGTGCAAAAACGACAGGATTTGATTCGAAATGTCTGTTTATAAGTTAACGTGTTCGAAACTAATTCGTATTTGATCGAATAATATTGGTGCTAAATTAATAAAATAATATCTTAGTGTTTTCATTTGTTTTACTAGAATTAATTTATTAGTTATACTATATTTTTTTTGCTGAAATTTGAAGTAAAAGATACACATCTTTCCATTCTGAACCAACTTTTATTATAGTTGTGATATATTTTACCATTTCATCCATAATGGATTATGATTTATCGAACAAACAAATGCTATTTTCGTCGATACTTCCGAAAACCAGCCACTTAATTAATTAGGTTAGGACCCTAGAGTTTGTGTTACTTGTAAATCTGATCGATTCATTATGCCTTTTTTTGTTGTTAATACCCACTCCGATCTTTATCCAATCTATAAATTAATGGATATTAAAGAACTAGAATATTCGTGCATGTTAGATAACTATGCACGTTGATGAATTTGAGTAGAGAAGGATGAATATTGGAAGAATGGTTGATTATTTAAAAGTGTTCTGATTACTCTTTTGATTTACAAGATATATATAACCATAATTTACAAATGAGCCGTTTGATCCATACTAGTTCACTTGCAGTTGAAGTCATTACCCTGTATTCTGCTCCGGCACTTGATCTTGCTATTACAGTTTGCTTTTCCATGTTACGAGATTCCCACCTACAAATGTGCAGTAACCTGTAGTTGATTTTCGATCAAAGTTTCTGGCCCAATCTGCATTAGAGTAGGCGAGAATAGTATTAGTGTTATTTTTCTTCAAGGATGAATATTTCTTGACCAGAGAACCCCTTTAGATACCTAATGATTTTATTACTGCATTTAGATGAGTGGTTCTTGGTGCGTGCATGAATTGACTTACAGTACCAACTGCATAGGCTATATCAGGTCTAGTAACAGTTAAGTAGATTAATTTTCCAACCAATCTTTAATACTGGCCTATGTCTTTTAAGGGTTCAACATTATCTGGTTCGAGTTTATCATTGGTATCCATAGGGGTACTAGCAGGTTTTATACCAAGTTTATCTGTTTCGTTCAAGAGGGCAAGGGTATATTTTCTTTGAGATAAAAACAAACCCTTATCTGAGTAAGCAATTTCAATGCCTATGAAATATTTTAATTTCTCTAAGTCCTTGATGTCTAAATTTTCTTTAAGTTTTCTTTTGATGGCATTGATTTCTGTATTGTCATTTCCAGTAATAATTATATCATCTACGTAAACTAGAACAATAGTTGTTGAGCCATTTATGTGTCTAATAAACATAGATGAATCAACATAACATTTTGTAAAATTATAAAGTAAAGAGAGTGGCTAAGTTTAGCATATCATGCGCGTGAAGATTGCTTTAACTCATAAATTGACTTATGTAATCTACACGTTAAGGGACACTTGTACTGAAGCACTGCAGTACAAGTGTCCCTTAACGATGTGAATAATGAAAGAACTAAACCCTAAATATCGGTCGTAGTTCAAGTGACTACGATAGTAATGGCCGAAAATCCCTAAAAATGGCTCAAAAAGGAGAATTTGAGCCTGTGAAAAGATTGATTTCGGTCGTAGTAAATAATGGCTACGACTGTAAAGAATTTTGGCTGATGCGCAACACTTGCTATTTTGGCTATAACTTCTTCATCCGAACTCCGATCGAGACGATTCAAAGTGCGTTGGAAATCTAAGTAAGAGTTCTACAACCTTGATACATCATATGGGTAATTCTTATTATTATTGCTGCATTTAAATAATTCTTGGATAGTAGCTTGAATTTTAACAAAAACTTAACTAATTAAACATTTTTTAACAAAACTTGGTCTAAATTACACATCAAATCATAAGTTTCACATTATATGATTTTTTCTTATCACATACCTTCATCAAGATTGAGAGAATGATAAGGTGGCATTACTTGAAAGGAGGAAGAGATATAATAAGACGCTTTTGAAAATTTAATACTAAGGCTTTTGGTAATGCGTAAGCTCAAGAATAACAAAATAGACACTAAGACAATCAATTGGTACAAATAAATTACCATCAAAGAATTCAAGAATTGCAAGATTATAATAAAGAGAGTAAGAGAAATGTGACACTCTATGTAACGTGGTTTTGCCGAATGTTTAAGCTGCCTACATCCACGGGACTCCTTGATTTCACAGTGAGGCCGAAATTCACTATCACAGATTGTTCTTACAAGTAAGAATTCAAGTTCTCTTATAAATCAAATGGGCAACTATGAATTATGATACATAGAGATCAAAACAAAGATCCAAGAAGGGATCAAACACATTTTCAAGAAGGGATCAAACAAAGAAGGATGAGCCCGACACTATCTTTCCACAAGATCTCGACTCTGAGAATTAACCCAATCGCACGAGTCAAAATAATATCTCAAAGAGTATCACAAAGTTTTATCGAATAGATGATTAGAGAATAATGGAGGAACCTTAAAGGTAACGTTGATATCTCTCTGTATGTTAGAATGAATGTAAGTAATTTTCTTAAAAAGAGAGGAAATAGACTAGCTTCTTAAATAGTCTCTATAAAATAGAAGAAAAACAATTTTCCGCCTGTATCAATAGAGTATATCAACGATACATCAATCCATATGAAATCGACAGGAAATATCATCTTTGGAAAATATGCCAAAGGGATTATGTTACTAATAATTAAAAATATAAATATTTGAGCAGATAACTTTGAAGCTAATTAATTGTTTACGTCTGGGCTCATTTGTCCTTCCCTTTGGTTCTCTTAGATTTAAAAACGTGGTTGGTCGGATAATCCATAATATAATCCATGGCCCCAAATTATTAAATTGAGCCCATGATTAACATGAAACTGTACTTAAAAAAACCATTGGAGAATCTCTACTAATTACGAGCATCAACTAACTAATATTCGCTATTCATCACGCATGCAATCTTGGTCGAATTGAATTTGAATTAGCCAACAAGTGGAACAAATATGACAGCTAGTAACATTAGACTATTAGACATGTTAGGCAGTCAACGTCAATTAGTTAGCGAGCAACTCGTTTTAATTTGAGCAATCATATTGCCATCTTATCATCAACAAGTACGAACCTAGTTTGATCCATCCATTCGTTTAATTATTCATTTCTTTCCTATCACTGTTGCAACTGTATTGTATTTTTCTGTTACACCAAGCATTATCCAGTCAGCAATATACAGCTCCTTTCTACGTACTAGTCAACACTTAATACCGCACATGCACCGTATTGCATGCAATGAGGTCACTATATAAAGGCTTCTCCACTCATAGCTAGCAAACCACATCATAGAGTTCACACCGAACAGATATACGTATACCAAGCAATCAAATAACATCATACATTGCCTGTTGTTGCAGACATGGCTTTTTTCTCAAAAACTTTCCTCTGCTTTTTGGCTCTATCAATCGTAGCTATAGGTGCTAATGGGCAACTATCTGCAACATTTTATGATAAAACATGCCCTAATTTGCAAACAATTGTGAGATCTGCCATGTCTCAGGCAGTCGCTCAGGAGGCGAGAATGGGGGCATCCATTCTGCGGTTATTCTTCCATGATTGTTTTGTCAATGTAATGATTATCGATCGTTGTTTAATGTTTATTACCCCTAAATCCTAATCATTTTTTTACATTCAAACAAGAAAGTCCTCATCAAATTGTTATATTGGTTACTTGTGTATTTTTGCTAAGTGCATTCCATTTTCCATCGTCTAATTTATAGGGCTGCGATGGCTCAGTCTTGTTGGATGACACCTCAACCTTCACCGGAGAGAAAAATGCAGGACCTAACGCAAACTCTGCTCGTGGGTTCAATGTCATCGATACAATCAAGAGCCAAGTTGAAGCATCTTGCAAGGGAACCGTATCATGTGCCGACATTCTCGCTCTTGCTGCTCGTGATGGTGCTAACTTGGTAATTTATGACTCCCTCATCAACAATTTTCACTTTATATTATTCTTTAGAAACATTACAAACTTTTCAACAAGGTTCTGAAACTCGGATTCGGAATCGGAATCGGAATCGGAAGAATCGGCCGGAATCGAAAGAATCGGATCGGTAACTCGAGTTTTTTTGGCATAAGCCTTGTTTTGTAGCTAAAAAATAGAAAAAAAATTGATAAAAAGTTTGTAAAGAAACTATGTTAATTAAGACAATATTATACTCACAAAATTTACTAATTATATAATTTATTACAAAATTAATGTGCAAATTTTTGGACAAATTAAAATTGCACATTTATGTGCATTTTAGTTAATAGTGCGCATCAATAATAGACCAATTTTTTTAAGCATATAGGGAAAATCAAACATGTGCGGTTTATATATCCTTAGAATTCTAGAGAAAATTAGAAAATTTTCAAGATAATTTTCATGTAGAACTTCAAATGTTTGAGCCCTCAAACTATTTAAAATCAGATTCCATGAATTAAAAGAGAGATTACTATATCTGAAAATCTTTGGGTACAAATTGGAGGATTTAACCATCATTTCTAAAAATGGATGAATCTGGTCCATGTATAAAACAAGTGACAGATGGATCCCAACCCTCTCATGGCTGCCATAAGCCAAGTTCATTCACGATAGAACACCAAAGAATGTGATGCAATTTAAATGTGGCAGATATAGCCATTTCATTTATGGACAAGCATGGCTCACCTATACCACTACACAGAAAATAACTCCCCTTCCTTTGGTGCACGTACACCAGGCTCAAGCAAAATAAAAATATAGAAGCCTTTGAACTAGTGTTGACGAATAGATGGCAGCCACGTGCCCCACTAACCTCTCCCCATAACCTCTTCTCCTATCTCTCTCTCTCTCTTGCTTTCTCAAGTTATCCTTTCCTCTTTCTCTATTTTCCTACTCGACAGAACCATGAAAAATGAAGAAAAAAAATGGTGGCAGCAGCAATCCGATTGTCGAAACTCGGCTGATTCGATAGGAAACGTGTAAAATCGGCTGACTCGGCCGATTCGACACTGTTAATCCGAGTTTTATCCAAAAACTCGCACAGACGCGAGAATCGGGTAAAACTCGGCACGGACATGGCCGATTCCGAGTTGAATCGGCCGACTCGGCTCGGAATCGGCCGAGTTTCAGAACCATGCTTTTCAACATGGTACAAGAACAAATAAACAGGACTACTTTTAGTGGTTGTATGCAAACAAAAATAATTTGAAACAACACAATTGCAGCTTGGTGGTCCCACATGGACAGTCCTGTTAGGACGTAGGGATGCAAAAACAGCCAGCCAGAGTGCAGCCAACAGCAACCTTCCGGGACCGGGCTCTAGCCTACAAACTTTGATCACCATGTTTGGTAACAAGGGTTTGACGGCAAAGGACATGACGGCTCTCTCTGGGGCCCACACCATCGGTCAAGCACGGTGCACCACCTTCAGAAGCCACATCTACAGTGACACAAACATAGATTCATCTTTCGCAGCATTGCGCAAGCAAACCTGCCCACAATCAGGTGGTGATGGAAATCTCGCACCGATCGATGTGCAAACCCCAACTAGATTCGACAATGCCTACTACCGAAATCTAGTGGCAAAACGCGGGTTGTTTCATTCCGATCAAGAGCTCTTCAATGGCGGGTCGCAAGATTCAGTCGTCAGGACTTACAGCACAAGTGCTTCAACTTTCACTTCCGATTTCATAAACGCAATGGTCAAAATGGGGAATATTAGCCCGTTAACCGGTTCAAACGGAGAAATCAGACTAAATTGCAGGAAGACAAATTGAGTTTGCATTTAAGAGCTAGCTTGTAATAAGAATCTGCTGCACGCGATTTAAGTATAAAATGGCAATTATAAAGAATAAGCAGAGAGGTAGATCTTAGGAACCAAGGGGTACATTCTACAGGAGAACTGTTAAATGTAGTACGTATGTTGTTTGTAATTGAGTGAGACACGATTTGATAACAAACTTTGGATTTACGTACACTACTTTCTCTTATGTTCTTTCTTTAATTATGGAGAAGAATAATACAAGCGCCGACACTATGCCAGTCTTACTGTTGTCATCTAAAGTAGATTCAGTTGTGATTTGTTAAACTTTTGACTAAAGCAAGGTCACATTTGCAGTGTGTACTAATTGACAAACAATGGATATATACTTAGGGACATATACTCAATACAGCACATGAGATGAATTGTACTCAATTTTATTTGGAATGCAACTAAGACAAGCCAGGTAAATTAACTACATAAGGTACTGATTTAACCGTTTGATATTTTGAAAAATAATATTTAAATTTCGTAAAATATAATTAAATTGAATGTGATTTTTCTATCATTTAGACAATACATTATTAAAATTTGAGTCAATTGATTTTTTTGTCATCACACATTAATGAAAAACGTTCCATCGCATGTCCTAATTAAAATATTGAAGAATATATATACAATTTTGTTTGGTTACTTTGTAAATAAATATTTTTTGAGATATCAAATAAATGTATCATAGAAGTTTAAATAAACACTGGAATCATCCTTTAAATTAAACTAACATTTATTTGGACTCATGGCTGGTCGTCCAATTAATGAATAATAAAGGAATTAGCTATATACCTAACAAAATTTTGTGATGATTACATATATGGTGCATATAATTGCAAGTAATGAAATGCTAATGTCTCTGAAGAATTGAAGCCGGCTTGCTTATCTGCTCAGGCCCATATTGTTTTGAACTGTTTAATGATGAATGTATACTAGCCTTTTATGTTACTCGGATACTTCATTTTTCTAACCGTACGCGTATCGGATACGGATACGCCATGGATACGGTGCGGGTGCATATCGGATACGCTGCGTGACGTATTCAATTATTTTATATTATTTGACCGACGAATTCGGTCAAGATACGTTTAGGATACGTTTTTGGATACGAATTGAGTTTTTGGATACGTTTGGGATACGTTTTTGGATACGAATTGAGTTTTTGGATACGTTTGGGATACGTTTTTGGATACGAATTGAGTTTTTGGATACGTTTGGGATACGTTTTTGGATACGAATTGAGTTTTTGGATACGTTTGGGATACGTTTTTGGATACGAATTGGGTTCTTTAGTAATATTAAATAAGTAATTGTGTATATTATATAATATTAATCACACCACATAATTTGTATAGTATTATTTTTGATATAACATGAACTCTTTTGTCAAAAAAATGTTTAATCAAAGGCTTATATTTTTTTGTTATTTCATAAGTATCAATATATATTAAAAATGTTGAAAATTTCAAGCATTTTAATATATAATATGATTTTTTTATTATATATATATCCGCACTCGTATCTGCGATTTTTTAAAATTGCTGTATCGCCGCACCCGCACTCATGCAACACAACTAGCCTTTAATTATGTGAACCCTCTTACTTAATTTTTTTCTTTTGTTTTACTTTTAATTTTGGACTGAACTAATAAAGGGAAAGGAATGACCTAGAAGCAACATATAGACATGAGAAGAAATAACACCATACATAAGTGATAAGTCGAGAAAAATAAATTATATACGCATGATGACAGGGGAAGCATCACTACTGCACAAAAGCGTTATTATATCCTTCATCTAATAGCGGATGTACAAAACAATCGCTATTAAAAGAGTTCGGTGACAATTTTGAGATTCAATTAAACACTTTAATATCGATTGTCTACAAAAAAGGACTATAAAAGATGCCCGTTAAATAATAGAGATCCTTTGATAACAAATCTACAATAAAACCCGATATACAAACTAACTTTTAATAGCGGATATAAATTAGAACTTCATTTTAAGAAATGGTCATGTGTTTTAACTCTCTGGCTATCATTTTGAATCATTTTCTAATTTAGTTAATTAATACAAATCGAAACACTATATGATAGTGATAAATTCAACATATTCAATAATTAACATATGGTCTCAATAATTTAATCTTATAATTGAATTTCGGATCAATTAATAAAATTGCTCAAATGACTTAATTTGGACCAATTTCATTAACATAATATGGCTTCGGGCTATTAATTAACATAATTTATGTATGACACAAAATAATGTAAAAAGATAACATGATATTATCATAAGATAACATAATTAAATATTAAAAGAAATTACCTTGAATCTTCAAATAGTAGAGTTTTCGTGCTGATAAGGTATTATAAAGTAAAAATAAACAAACATAAACAAAGACGAGAGAATGTAAATAATGGCTATCTCTTATTCATATATTTCTCATGTGTGTACAATAGAAGATTACAATACCTCTATTTATAAGCTACAAATTATAAGTGAAAAGCCATTACATTAAATAAATAAGAAAATAAATTTCAAATAATTAATGGTGACTATGAATTCCAATGATAATAGGATAGTGAGAGATAAATGAGAATCAATATTGAAAATTAATGAACCATCATTACTTTCATAATAAAATAAAAAAAAGTTTCGGGGATCATTAAATTTTACAAATGATTGCAGTTATGCAAATATGTTGTTTCTTGGGCTGCTGGAAAATATTTGTAGTTATACCAGCACTCAGAGAAGTGTTTTCTTTTCGTCGTTTGTTTTATTTGAACGTCCACTGACCACTGATACAGGGCATCCTATATTATGAAATGAAATTTTCTGTGAAACTTTTTTCTTTCCAATCAATAATTCTAATTAAATTTTAAAATTCTTCTGCACTAGTACTATATAAAGGACGATCGATTGTTAATCTTTAATTTAACGAATCAAATAGAAAAATACTCCCCTCTGCAAACAAAATTTTTGCAAAAGATACACAGTTCCATATTATATTTTAAGCTTTTAAGTTTTAACACCACACAATAATAATAACTGGGAACCGAGATAGCCCACCAGCCCACAATTTGGCCCAAATGTAGAAACCCAGAACGAAATTGGATTATCAAACATCAAGTTGGTCGAATTGGATTGAATAATAAAATAAAATCCGTCCAAAATATGAGAACGAAATCTATTCTTCGTCTTAAATGGTAAGATCTTGCTCGTCTGATTCGAATCGTAGAAAATTCATCCAACGATTATTATATGTTATAACATGCTTTCTGTTTCAAATTGCAGTCGTTCGTTTAAATTAGATGATCAGATTGTTAAGTAGCAAATTAGAATTCCAAAATATAACACCAACATAGTGCGGTTTTCACAAAAGAAAAGAAATGAATATAAAACAGAGCACTGCATAGCATTTTCAGAAGTTAACACTTTATAGAAGTCTAATGAGGCTAGAACTAATAGATAACAAGGAACGCTAGTATCTCATGTAACCGATATAGATGTCGTTACATAGCTGATATGATGACTCGTTTGTTGTACATAAGCCGAATGTCTTTGAAAACATCCCAACAAGAGGACTCTACGGGCGAAATCATTTATCGTACGTAATCCATCTGACGCGATGCCCTCAGACCACATCCAATTGATGATCAAAGAACCGACACTCAACATTCCCAACGAATACATATAATATTGAATACATATATACCTAATAAAGTAGCTATACGCTATACAATCCGTATATCGGATTTCACGTGCAATATGAAGGCAGATGACATGCAATGCTGGTTGGTCTCATTATTTGATACATTTTACTGTTGTGCAGATGACATGTCAAGCCATATGGTCATGTTTATCAAGTTTAGGTAAGTTGGTACCGTAGTTCAATTAAAAGAAATATAGGTATGACTGATATGGTCCTAATAATTGAAAGGAATATAAATCTCAAGAATCACACTTGTAAAAAGCTGGAGACGTAAGCGGAGTAGACTCTACTCCGGGGGAAGCTCTGCTGCGTCCGCGCCTGTGTCAGCGTCGATCGCGACAAGACCAGCCCCGTCACCCGCGAGTGTATACGAGTCGACTAGGTCTTCTAATATTTTTAAGTTTGGTTTTTATCAGATTATTGTGTCGTAGTTCTTTTAGTTTATGGAATTGGAACATACAAAATCTATGCGTTGAGACGTCCTTGATGCTCCTAATTTTATTTAATTATTTAAAACCCTTAGTTAAAATTTTGGACATCATCTCTGCTGCATTTTAGGTGCGAGGAATCTAACCTACAAAGATAGCAACTACTAGTGAGTCAAATGATAAAAAAAATTAGATTCACGTAAGGTTCAAGGCTATCAAGAGTTCCACGTAAGGTTTAGGACTGATCAACCATCCTAAACCACTCTTTGAATGCTTTGTCTCATCAGTGGACATACGATAGTTGCAATCTAGCATTTGAGAAAAATCCGGCAACATTTTCTCTTAGCTCCCCGGGTATGTCGACGTACATTTGCATGTACGCATATACCCGTGGGAACAAAGGAGAAATACTAAATCAGATTTTTCTCAAAGCTAGATTGCAACTACCGTATGTCCACTAATCCTAAGTGAGACAAAGCATTCAAAGAGCAGTCCCAAACAGAGACTATTCGAGATTAATCTCTATTGGATTAATTCCGAACGGATACCGACTTAAATTAATTATGTTTCGATATTTTGGTCCTATATGACAATACTGACCTAATTTTATGCAATGCATGCAATTTACTATATATCATCAATAACAACTTGAAGACCACATTTTTAAAGGCATCAAGCAAGATACATTGAAAACACTATCAAGCAAAAGGCATTGTAATTGCATATTAGGGTTAAGGGTTTAAATGCATATTAGAGTTTAGAGTTTTGGATGCATATTTACAACATAGCAAAGACCACATTTTTGTTATGATTTAGGATTTAGAGTTCGGATGCATATTTACAACATAGCAACTTCAAGAACCATAGTTGTGCATCTTCAAGTTTCCCTTTGAGCTTGAATTCTATCATTTCAGATATAAGGGAGTCACAAGAAATACAAATATAGGTATCCTTTTTTGATAATTTGATAGAACTTGACCCACATGCTAAATATTTAGATAACATACTTCATGAACTGATTTAAATACACAGAAAATTCACAGACCTCTTGAAAATTTCTTCCTCTTCAGCTACTTTAGACTGGTGCAAAGGCTTGCTAACTACTAAATACACTTAAAAATTACATTTTTTCCTACAGGATTACAAATTAAAAATGATGGTAAATACTGAATACACTTAATTTACAAAAAAATTATATTATGGTTACGGTAAATACTAAATACTAGATTAAGTGTATTTAGTATTTACTGTGACAACAATGGAATGGATTTGTATTCATTGTAGAGAGGCTGATTAGGTTTATGGTACCGTGACAACAATGGATTTGTCCTACTTTAGACTGGTTTAGCATTTGTTTCTAATCTCTGCAACTGTTTCCTCAACTGGACAGGTACCAGCATGGTACCAACATTGTACCATTCTAAAAAAATATACAACACTTCTGCAATTTGGTTCAAAGATGTGAGGTAAACACCGAATACCCTGAGGTTTGCACCAATACAACACAAATCCCTCAAGTACATTTGTATAATCGCATCTTAACAAGAGAATCGATCAAATCAGGTAAACTTGTTGAAAATAAAAAATGAAAAGCAGAATGGAAAAGGGAGGATAACTTACAATGGATCGAAGCATGGCAAGAAAGGGAAGGAGAAAGTAGGAGATCAATCTCTCTAAGCCACCAGCCACCAGAGGAGGTCGAGAGTGAGAGAGGTCCAAAGGAGAGAGTGAGAGAGGTCCAGTGAAGGTCGAGAGTGAGAGCAGAGAGCTTAGGTCGAGAGGTAGAGTCGATCTGATCGAGAGAGAAAGAGAAGAAAGGGGGGCTAGGTCATAATTATGTGCAGGAAATTATAACCGCATTTTAACCAAAAAATGAGTGATAATTATACATGATCTAAGATAAAAAGATTATTGTTTGCTCCAATGATAGAAAAGCTATAAGCCTCAGCATGGTACTTGGTATACGAAGGGTCCTGGAGCGATAGTTGTGCTTATATTTTCGAAATTTTTGATAACTTGTTTCGACACGAATCTAATATGCCGTTATTTCCCACTCGCACAAAATTTTGAAAAAATATATACTATTTTTGAATTGTACAATCTAAAAGCCAAGAATGGATGGAGCGAAGAGTTTTACATCTTTACTACAACTTTTAGGAGATATTCTGCCAGAAAATAAATGCTTGCCTAATTCAACTTAGGGGGCTAAAAAATTGTTATGTTCTTTAAGTATGGAAGTACAAATTATCCATGCATGTTTGAATGTCTCCATACTTTATCGAGGGGGAGAGTACATCAAACTAGATAAATGCCCTACATATAGTGCATCACGCTACAAATCGATGGGCAATGACAGTGATAAAGATGGAAAGAAAAAGGGCACCCGCAAATGTGTTATGATATCTACCTATAATACCAAGGTTTCGATGTGTCTTCGTGAATTCGAGAGATGCCAAATTATTACAGTGGCACTTTGATTGTAGAAAAAATGATGGAAAACTACGACACCCAGTTGACTCTCCCGTATGGAGAAACATAGATAGAAAATTCGCGGGAGTGACCCTAGAAATTTAAGATTAGGACTATGTACTGAAAGAATGAATCCTTACGGCAACATGAATAGCCGTCACAGTACATGGTCGGTCCTACTGTGTGTGTACAACATTCCTTCCTGATTGTGCATGAAAAGAAGATACATAATGATGTCATTGTTGATTTCGAATCCAAACAATTAGAAAATGACATAAACGTACGTGTACCTGACACCATTGCTCGATGATCTAAAAAAATCACTACTACATAATTAAGCTATTATACCGACCTTCTAAGGCCTATTATAGCGGACATTGTCCCGATATAATAGAGGGGGCTGCTATAGGTAGGGACCATCCGCTATAATAGATGACATCTATTATAGCGGACCCTTGCCAAACCCCGCTATAATAGAGTGCTATTATAGTGGACCCTTGCCAAACGTCGCTATAATAGACGGGCTATTATAGCGGCCTTTAGCAAGGGTCCGCTATAATAGCTTCTCTATTATAGCGGGGTTTAGTGTTAGGCCGCTATAATAGGTTGGAATATATATTAAACAATTTAGATCTGTTATAGCGGTTTTTATGGAAAGTCCGCTGTTATATTTATTAATTTTTTTTTAATTTTGCTGATTTTCTGTGGCCAGTCCCAATTGCTAGCTATACAGTTAATGGTACCAAACAAATATACCAATAAACATATAGAAAACTCACATATATAACATATCCACACAACTAATTTAACATAACACACAATAAACATATAATATATATCAAACATAAATATCAAACTCACATTTATAACAAATATCACATATATACAACAAAATATCACATAATACAGTAATATCGTACATGCATACAACAAATCACAAAAAATAACTAATATAAGCGCATAACATCACTTTTACCTGCTCGATCTTGCTATCAGACAATGCAGCTGGATATGGCTCGAGCTCCTAAAATGCACATCAAATGACGATAGAATTAAAATACGATTAGAACAGCTGATGGTGCCAATTGATTATAAGCAAAAACCTAATTAACACGACATAGCAAAGTATAAGCGGACGCACAAGATAAGAGATTTGAGGAGGTTAAACGATTAATCTATATTAATCTTTACCATCTATTAAAAATCCAATCAAATATATAAAAGTATATTTAATTTTTTTCTTCTCTTACCTTCCTTTAATTATCACGCGTCTATCGTGTAAATGTTAATTTAGAAGCACATTAGCACATTCTTAATATATTAATAAGAGCGTGGGCAACACAGGCGTTTCAAAGTAGTAGTTATTAGTTGGCACTTGTATTAATTAGATATTAATATCACATTAAATCATTGATTACTTTTTGTATTGCAAGTTGCAAACTATAAGCGGACGCACAAGCTAAGATACCTTTCCAAAATGATAAACAGTAACGTCTTCCACATGGAAAGAATTCATTAAAAAAATTTGATAAACAGCTGGATGCCTAGATATGCTGGCAATTATTGTAACTATTAAAACAGAGCAATCATTAGTTTCATTCATATCTTAAACAAAAAGCAGAATTAAAGTAAGGATAATGTTTCGTAGATACCACATTTGATCAACTATTGATATCGATTTTTGTATGTACTTTTAGTTCAGTTATCGTGCACATTATTTGAGTTATTATGCATGTTATATCATAATTATTTCAGTAAAAAATAACATGTATAACTATTTCATTACAAAAAATAACATGCATAATAACTCAAATAATGTGCACGATAACTCAACTAAAGGTGCGTAATAAAATCGCTAACATGTATAACTATTTCATTACAAAAAATAACATGCATAATAACTCAAATAATGTGCATCATAACTCAAATAAAGATGCATAATAAAATCAGTATCAATAGTCGGTATCAAATATGGTATCTACGTATCAGCTCCCTTAAAGTAAAAGGGTTTTATGATGTTTTTCCTTAGTAAATAGAAAATAAATTAACTTCAAATATTATATTAATTGTTTTGGTTTTGTTCATCAGATTTACATTTCATATATGAATATTCAACGGTAGTAAAATTGAACTAAAAAATTAAAGTAGACATTGACCTATATTTGCTTTAAAAATAGTAATACTAATGAGCATAACAAAATTTATATGAAAAACATCAAAGCAAGACCTTTAAAAATAAATAAGCGTTTCTGCCTACTGATGGTTGTTGCCAAGAGCATTTTTGAAAGGTCGCACTTGAGTAGAATCTTAATTAATTCATGCTCTTATTTCTCAAATTCAATTAGAGTTGGCTTATTGCTATTGTTAATTTGTAATGGTATTGTGTTGGTTGGTTATGTGTTATGTTTGTAAGTTTTTTTTATGAAATAATTGAAAAGTGTTCATCACTTTATTTCCATAACCAAAACGAAGTTACATGCAGCATAAAACAATCACATATCATCAATCACACACACTCACCATCTATATCCTAAACTGATCTAATCTTTTTGGTTAAATCTAAATACAAAAATAGAACTAGTGTAATTCTTCTGATTCCATACAAATCTCTTCTATCATTTCTCGATCTTATCTAAATGATTGACATCTAGGTATCAATATATCTCGCATTTTGCCAGCAATACATCTTGTACCTCTATCAACCGTCGTCGCCGTTGCTTAGCCAGCGGTCGCACCCAAACTAAAGCGAACCCATCCCAAGATCGCTTGGGTTATATCTCTGCCTCACAATCTCCGGATCACACCTCGTCAGAGCTCGGTCGCGTTTCGCACATGACCACGAGCAAATCGCTAGACGCACTCATCCAACCCAACAAATATGATAAATCCTGAACACCCTTGTCACCTCTCTCACATCTCACCATCAATTCCTCTACCAAATCATCATCAGTATCAACCTGATACAGTTCAACTCGGTACAGCTTACTGTCACAATATCACCCCGGTACAAATCAATCAGTTACAAATCCCTCACCATCAACCCGATTCAGATCATGAAAGTACAAATTATGAAATTCACTTACTATCATTTGCATGGCGACACTCGGCCTCAATCGCACATTCACTGACACTTCAATTGATTAGTCTTGTGTTTCTTAGAATGTCCCAAATTCCTATGTAAGAGGCGACGTATTTCCGAATTTTCAATTCATTTATTAATTTTGATTTTAAAAGTTTGAATTGTGACTACTTTTAAAATGAAATTGTAACTAATTCTGATAACATTGAAAAAGAATTAAGAATGTCAGAAGCCTATTAAAAGCCTATACTACTTTTAATTTTGATTTTTTTTAATTTAATGAGTTATTCTCGGGTTATTTCCGAATTATTTTCGGATTGGAACGATTTTGCA